>JACJUY010003090.1:71544-92507 GCA_014220935.1 Platorchestia sp. MABIK | reverse complement strand
GGACGGGTGAGTCTGGGGGACGGGGGAGGCTGGGGGATGGGTGAGTCTGGGGGACGGGTGAGTCTGGGGTGAGGGGTGAGTCTCACGCTCTGTGAGTGAGTTTGTAACTTTCGGTGGGTGAGTGGTGAGTCTATCACCTTCATTCCTGATGAGTCAACAGGTGAGTCAACGGGTGAGTCTGTGGGTGAGTGGTGGGTCTGTCGCGTTCTGTGGGTGATTGATGAGTCTATCACGTTCTGTGTGTGAGGGGTGAATCTGTCACGCTTTGTAGGTGTAGTTAAGTGGTAAGTCTTTCCCCCTCTGTGTGTGAGTGATGGGTCTGCCATGCTCGTTCAACTCCTTCTTGCAAATCCTAGGTAAAAATTATGTCAGCAAACAAAATGTCTCAAAGTTATGTCTTCGCATCACCATCACTGCATATGTAATTGACTCCTTGCAAATGAAGGGTTTTTGACTTCAATCCGTTATATTCATCCAAAAGATGAGGTCTCCACTATCTAATTTCTATCTAACATTGTGTACAGCCTCGGGAACTCTACTCATTGACATGAGCAATTGTGTTTCCATTTGAAGGTTTCAGTCTCGGTTTGTGTGGCGGTTGATGATCTGTGTTTCTAGCCGACCTGCCATGCGCAGCGGAGAGCGTACGCGCTGTTGCTCTCAGTGAATTCATAATGCATCGTTTTTGTACGGAAATATGACCCCGTCCAACATAGACAAGATTCAACTGGAAAAACGGCACTCATGACTGCATATATTAGCATTTAAGACCAAAGCTGTTTTTAAGTATGAGAACTTTACTGATGAGCTTCACTCTCTGAACGCGTTCATTCAAAAACGAGTTCCAGAATCTCAGGTTTTTCATTCGTCTTTCGCCGTTAATTCACTTCAACTAGCGTTAGCTGGCCTGAACAAAATCAATGTCTCCTACACCTCCAGGCCTGCTCCTGGACGCGGCGTGTAACAATGACGTCACACTTGTGGTCGGTAGATGGCGGCAATTTTAAATGGAATTTAACGGATGTAAATATGTTGCTCTGTTTAATTTCTAGCGAAAATTCTGTGAAATTTTGTAAATGAGAATTAGATAGTTACATGGATGGTGTGGAATGATACGCAGATATCTAAAATGTCCTTATCGGGCTCATACATACATTGGATTTTTTTCTCATCAATTTTCGGTTAAATGATTGAATCGCTGTTGTGATATGAAACGAGGCCGTGTTTGAAAGCACTGGCAAATTTCAATTGCTAAACTAAATTTTGCGTTATTATCCGAACATTTGTTGAAACGTGCCTGACCGTTGTTGTAACAATACTTTCGGCAATATATGTTATTTGAGATATAAAAGCGAAAGCTATTGGGATGCCTTACCTTATGTAACGCTCATGCTCCAGTAATGAAAGGGAAACCCCAACTTCGCTGATATTGCTAAAATATTCGTGAATACAATTTTTTTCTACAAATTGTTTAACCTAACTGCTCGAACCAACGTCGGGCCGAAACAAACTCGACTACTCTTCTATTTCCTGTTGCATCTAAAATAATTAAATTTAATTATTAATTATTAATTAATTTAAAATAATTAATTAATTAATTTATTAATTAATTAATTAATTAATTTAATTAATTAATTAAAGAACAATAAATTTTTCACACATTAGTCCGAAAAAATTCTTGCTCTTACCTCCCAAAATTCTGCAGAGCCTGGTCAGTATCTGTACTAGGAAATTCCCGAAACACGGAAGCTGACTTAATATCGTCCCTCCTATTCATCACAAGAAGCCTGAATGCTTAACATCTTAATTCCTACAAGCAGGTTGAGAGATATAGAAGGCACTGAGCACAGCAGACGACACTCTACATAACTTGCCCTGTCCGTTTGTCTGTGGCAGACGAAGAGACGTTGACGGCAGTGCTCAGGTTGATCGAGCAGGTAGTTGGCGACACCACCATCGTGACAACCATTGCCATCACTGAATGGGCCAGGTCAGTGTGTGGCTTTGTTTAGACGGCGAAGAAGATTTTACTGAAGGGCCAGGTGATTGGGTATGTTTAGATAGCAAGGAAGACTTAACTGTGAGAGTAAGAAGAGTGTATAGGTTGATTATGTGAATGTGTTTAGAGAGCGAGTAAGACTCAACCGTGGGGGTCAGGAGAGCTTTTAAATTGATTATGTGATTGTGTTTAGAGAGCGAGGAAGACTTAACAGGGAGGGTTAGGAGAGTAGGCTGATTGTGTGAGTGTGTATAAAAAGCGAGGAAAACTTAACTGAGGGGGCTAGGAGACTTTATGGGTAGATTATATGAGTGAGTATAAATAGCGATGAAGACTTAACAATGAGGGTTAGGAGAGTTCATAGGTGTATCTGCAGAGTTATGTTAACTCCACCGTTAAAGCTAAGCGACTGAGTGCATGGGTACAACTGGGTACCTAGGAAGAGGTCACCGTGGGAGGTTGGGGAGTGAGTACTCGTAGATGTGTTTAGAGAACCAACTATGGGGGCTGGGTGAGAGCGTAAAACCTGGAGAATCTGGGGCTGGGTGAAGAAGTTTGGAGAACCTGGGGCTGGGTGAGAGTGTGTGTGTATTATGGGGGCTGGGTGAGTGTGCAGGAGTGTATGTAAAGAAAGCTAAGGTTGAGTGCTGAGAGGTGTCTGGAGAGCGAGGGATGTTGCTTACCATGCTTGATTTAATCTCATCGTGGTAGTAGTTGCTGGTGACTGCGAGGTCTAATTGTATCGATTAGGAATATTGGTGAATAAAAGATAAATTGTCTGCGCTTGAAAGGAGGGAACGAAAAATCGGAAATATTTGATGTTAAAATCCTTTGATTTTATTTTTATAATCTGATGAATAATGTGCTAATGTCTCTATCTGCAGTTTAAAAATTTTCAATGGAGCGCTGAATCATCATTTTATTTCACCCCCAAGCTCTTTCAGGATACTTAGTTGACTACAAATATTGAGAGTAAAATACTTGGTTATAGAGATTTCAATCGGTCAAGTCTAGTGCAAAGAGTTCTTATTTCTCTGCATCTAAATTGATAAAGTCTATTTACTATTTTGTTTTCGATAACAAACGAGAATTAAAAAGAAACTTCAGATTGAAGGAATATTTTTTATGGTTCAAATACGAGGTTCCTGTAGCATTTATCTTTTCGTTGTCTGACAATTTATTTTCTTGCAGTCGATTTTATTTAGTAAGTTTTATACTAGCCCTTTATCGACCAACGTCCTTCCTGAAAGACATCAATAAATCACTCACATCGTTCTTATATTCTTAAAGCTTCGATGAAAGTTCACATCGAACTGGGTTTTATGGATGATAATTTAAGGCAAATTACTGCACTATTTCGTCCTAAAGCAAAACAATTCAACCGTTACTGGGTTAATAAACAATACGCCACCAAGTACTGATTTATTGAGTTTTGTTGTGATCAAGCTTACAATTTCGTGGCGTCTCAGGCTTTTTCTGTCTTCAATTTATTGAGCGAACGCAAATACATGCAGTAAGGAAATTTCCACTGAATAAAATGTTCCGCAAACTCGAACTATATTTTTTGACTGACGAATAAATCTACGGGTATAGAACAGAACATTTAGGAAGGAGTTATGTTCAGGGATAATTTTATTCTTTATTTTTTAGGATCAAAATATTAGGAACGCCTCTAGTCTCCCGTCAACCTCACAGACTGCCCAGTTTTGCTCTCTGAACGAGGAGCCAAGTGTAAAGTTTAATGCGATTGATGATCAAATGATCAAACTCTGAATACAAAATTTGCTATTTCGAGCTGAAGAAGGAAAACCTCGAGCGGTAACACGGCTAACTAACTTTATTTTGAGGAGTTTCCTAGGCCACGGGATTCAAATGATACGCAAGACAGAGTAGGTTGCAATTGAATCATAAAACATAAAAATGCATGATTTATCTTCAAATAAATTGTTGAAATTGATTGATTGCAAACGAATACAGTTGAAAAAAAGAGCAATAAACAATTTTTATATTGAAATATTCCTTCATCAGACCGACTTAAATGCAAAGAGGCATTGAAGTTTTCACCTGGTTTTGACATTCCTCTGTCCACCTCCTCCATCTAGGCTGGATTTGCTGTTGGAGTCCCTCAATCCGCGTTTCGGGCAGCCAAAGTTCAAGACGCACATCGTCATGGTGGCACGCGACCGCATTCAGGAAATCCTGACCACCGTGAGTAGCGGGAGAGAAAAATGGTCTTAATGAGACAAGGGTAGGCCCACCGACTTTCCGGGGCTGCCTCTTTTACTCAAAAGTTCACGTGATTTTCAGGTGATCATCAGTATCCAAGCGTTCTCAAAAGTTCACGTGATTTTCAAGTGTCAAGTCAAACTTGAACTGGTGAAAATTAACAGAAAATTCATACTGGATTTTATCTCTTGCACCACTACCAATATTGTTTCCTAATTTAAAATTTGAGCTGAATGTCGTCACGGATGTTGATGTTATTGCAATTCATTTTTCCATGTCTTCCTTGTTGAATAAATTATTTCTTGATAAAATCTGACATACAACGAACAGCAATAAGGAAAACTTCAATATACGCACACCATTTTATCGGAAAAAAGAAGTAATACTTCAAAAGTTTCAAGAACTCCTTACAGAAAGACGTTCAGCATTTCAAAGACGATTCTAACTGTGTCAACAATATTGAGAATCACTACACTTTTGATTCCATTGTAAATTATTTTTCATTTTCTCTTTTCTATCTTTAGAATGTTTCATTCACCAATTTCAATCATTCTCTTGACCTGCATTCTTCTGCCGTTAATGATGCATTTTTTACTAAGCGAATACAGCGTACTCGCAGCTACAATTTTCATAATTAAAATTCAAGCCATGACGAATAAATTTGTACAGTTGATGCTGAGCTTCAAGAAGGCAAGTTTGCGGTATTAATAGAAGAAATAACTCAACGATTCGGTCTTCCAATATAACTGCTTCTGCGGCAAGCTACAAGTGCTAAACTGAGTTGGCTCATTTAAAGCCGTACTGCAAGACTTTCAACTCGTTGCAAACAAAACTTAAAAGACTTTTTACCCCAGTCTAACTTTTTCGCCCCTGATGCATGTTTTTCGCCGCCTAAGCGATTTAATCGCTTAAATCGCTTAGGCGGTGAAAAACATGCATGCAGACGGTGAAAAGTTAGACTGGGGCCCGTTGCAACCAGTTCTTCAAGTGTTTCCAATTTACAAGCCCTATTTTGTGAGTGATTACCTCATACAAGCAGAACCCAAAGTGTTTACCCTTCTCAAGCCGTATTTTCAGAGTGAGAACCAGTTTCAAGCAAAACTTAAAATACTTACCCTTTGGTAATTTTATTCCAAAAGTGTTTGTTCTTTGTAGTAAACATGGATTTTCCAGCCTGTAATAAAATTATTTACCCTTTACTAACTTTATTTCAAAACTGCTGGTCCTTTGTATGAATTTTTCTCCCTGTAATCACCAACTATGAACATGAATTTTCACGCTTGTAAAACTATTTACGATTTGCTTACTTTATTCCAAAAGTATTAGTCCTTTGTCGTACATATAGATTTTTCCGGCCTGTAATCAAAATATTTACGTTTTGCTAACTTTACTCGAAAAAGTGTTTGCCATTTATGGTAAATATGAATTTTTCCGCATGTAATCACTAATTAAGAACATGAACGTTCACGCCTGTCACCAAAATATTTGCGCTTTGCTAATTTTATTCCAAAAGTGCTTGCGCTCGTCGTAGATTTTAATTTTGCCGCTTGTCGTGACCACGACCTGCGGACGCACGCCTGCAGGCCCGCAGCCTGGGGCTGATGGGGTCGAAGCACGAGTGGCTGTTCGTGGTGGCGGACTCGAGCGACGAGCAGGACGACATGTCGCCCTACATGGCCACCATGGTGGACGGGGACAACATCGCCTTCGTGTACAACACGTCCCAGGCCAACCCCACCCAACCCTGCCAGGTGAGGTGATTTTCAGGTGACCATTAGTACACGTCCCAGACCAACCCAACCCTGCCAGGTGAGTGGGCACTTCAGATCTTTATTATGCGCCATTCCCGGTGGGTGGGAACGTTTTTATGCACGTGAAAGAAAGATAAGAAAAATTTAAACTCAACAAATGGATTTTTAAAATTTTTAAAATTTTAAAACACGGTTTTGGTCAACCCCACCCAACCGTGCCAGGTGAGTGGGTACTTTTTTATGAACCTGGAAGAAAAATTAACAAGATTTAAGCTCAATGAATGCAATTTTTATGAATTTTCCCGGTGTAGAACAGGGAAAGTAAAATGGTATTGTCGCCTTAAATGTTGACCAGAGTTTTACCTAGTTTGGGACGAGCGTTTCTGGTCACATCATTATGATCGTGTGTTACGCGAAACGTTGAGTCTGTGGTTCCAGAAATTGCAACACCTTTCTTGTAACAACATTATGATCTCGTATAACGCGTTATGTCAAGTCAGTGGTTACAGGAATTGCAACTAGTATTTTTCGTAACAATACTATGATCTCGTGTAACGCGTTATGTGAAGTCAGTGGTTACAGGAATTGTAACTAGTATTATTCGTAACAATACTATGATCTCGTGTAACGCGTTATGTCGTCAGTGGTTACAGGAATTGTAACTAGTATTATTAGTAACAATACTATGATCTCGTGTAACGCGTTATGTCGTCAGTGGTTACAGGAATTGTAACTAGTATTTTTCGTCACTTTCATGTTTCGCTTATGATTTCTGTTCCTGAAGAACTTGCCACTCCCTAATTCTACGCACAGAGTAAGACGTACTTGATCAAATGAAACTGAGTGAATGTTCCCATGAGGCTTGATGAGTCAAGATGAAGTTATCGTCCAATAACTATTGCAGAATAATTTAGTGACTGTGTAGCAAGTCTTGGCATTTTCAGGGCCTTGGAATTTCCGTTGATAATATTTGGTTGAATGCATATGTTATAGATCTGGGCATTGCTTAAGTTTTCTGGCCTAGGTGTTATTAAGATCAATTTTATTTCTCAAAGTTGTTGTTGTTAAATGAATCGAAGGATATTACAGCAAATGCATAATCAGTGTACTGTTACCAGGTCAAACGATGCCATTTTAATGATAAAAATCAGTATACCCATAATCATGTTATTTTCTTTTTAAATCCTCAGTCATTTATAACCACCGTCACGCAATATTAGTTGACGTTTGCACTGGCAGATCAAACTACCATTTTAAACTACTATTGAATTATTGTCTAGGTATGTCCATGGTATGATGTTTACGATTACCTTAAAATTTTGGCCTGGGCCCGTGGAGGTTATGATATTTATCCTGACCGTCTCGTAATTATCATTTACTTATGATAATCGAATTATGATCATTCTCAAAATTATGTAATTATTAAAAGATTATGATAATAATCATTACAGCCTCATTTGTTGGTATTTTTAATGCGAGGATACCGCTACGGTGCTCATCACACAGGGACGCATCACAACTACGGTGATATCACCACGGTGCTTGTCACAAAAGGCACAAAGATTATTGAGATTTTCATCAACTCATCTGGAAATGACATCTTCATGCTTCTATTTAATGTTAACTCACCATTGCAAATAATAACCTAAGAATCTCATCATTACCTAACATTGATTCGATGAAGTGGACACTGATATCATGATATCCATAGACCCTCGTCATAATTAAATGACGCTCACACGTCGATGATAATGACATCATCACCGTGTTCATCACACTCGTACAACGTGACGTCTAACCAAGACGTCATAAAAATGTGCATTTTAAAATCAAAATGTAAATTTTGATCCACTCTGACGTCACGACGTGCAGACGGAGCCGACATGCGTCTTGGGCCTGGCGGTGGAGCAGTACGCGACTCAGCTGTCGGCTGTGCTCGAGGAGGAACTCCAGCTCTACTACAAGGTGGGTGCCGCCAGGCCTTGTCCAGTGAATGGGGAAGTCTGTCTGGTCAAGTGGAAGTAGTCCAGTCAAGTAGTAGGAGTAGTTTCTACTACAGGGTAAGTGTAAGTAGGTCCAATCAAGTAGAGTGGGTGAGTACTAGTTGGTCCAGTCAAGTAGAAGTAGTTCAGTAAAGTAGTAGTTTCTACTACAGGGTAGGTGACTGTAGGTCCAGTCAAGTAAAAGTAGTAGTCATGTAGTAGTTGTAGTTTCTGCTGCAAAGTAGGTGTTGGCTGACCAAGTCAAGTAGAGTAGGGGAGTCGGTCTAGTCAAGTAGAAATAGTCCAGCCAAGTAGTAGTAGTAGGTTCTACTACAGAGTAGGTGCATGTATATAGGTTCAGTCAAGTAAAGTAGTGGCCTGCAGGTCCATTTAAGTAGAGGAAGTGAGCAGGTCTCTGCTGGTCCGGCCAAGTAGAGGAAGTGAGCAGGTCTCTGCCGGTCCGGCCAAGTAGAGGAAGTGAGCAGGTCTCAGCCGGTCCGGCCAAGTAGAGGAAGTAAGCAGGTGCCCGCAGGCTTTGTCAAGTAGAGTTTAAACCTTCCCGGTGTTGGCATCAGGTCATTTGATTGGTATGGCATCAGGTCATGTAACTGGTATTGGCATCAGGTCATGTAACTGGTGTTGGCATCAGGTCATTTGACTGGTATTGGCATCAGGTTCTCAGGACGTCAGAATGAGGAAGGAATTACAGCCAAGAACATCAAAGAAAACACCAGTGCAAGATTTGGCTAAAAATAAAATTTGTTAAAGCTGTTTCTAGATGTAAAAATTGAAGTCCTCCTGTACGGGAAAGGGTTAATTTTGTTGGTGTTAATTTCAGAGAACATTTTAGACATCATTAATTCACGATTACACAAACAGAGCACGGGCAGTTTTGTCGCATTTTAATGGCGTTTTTTTTTGCTAGCTGGGTGGCCAACAAATCAATGGCCATTGGTTGTGTTGTTTTCCGATCTTCTACGTAAACTATTAGATGAGTTCCACAATAGAGTAACAATAGCGAAACATTGCTTTATGCAGCACGAAGGGCTGAGATATTTCAAAATCTAATCTATCTTTATTTAAAGTCGAATTGTCTCACTTCTTGCATATTATCGAAACATTTCGTTCAAAAACGATGATCCAATATTATTATTGATGTTACAGCATGTCAAGTACACACATTAGTACAGTCTTAATTACACTTCACACTGTCGCTACTATACATAGTTCATATATACCATTAATGTTACACTGCACACTGTCGCTGCTCCACAGAATACTTGTCATCAACATACAGTGTACACTGTCACTACTCTACAGAATACTCGTTTGGAGTATTACTCTGTTCACTGTTACTACTCTGCAGAAAACATATCTTAAATAAAACAGGAGCAACGTACAAACGAAAACTTTCGAAAGAGAATCGTGAATTTTGCTCGAGTCCAAAATACATGCAAACTCTCCGTGGTTGTAATTTACTATTATCAATAAATTTATCACACTGTGCTTACTCGCTTCATTTTGCAGGTAGTATTTATTTTCCTCAATATTGATGTTGTGTTAAATGCAGATGAAAATGTAAAAAGGTTAAAGAAAATCAGTCGAAACATTTTTCAACTAAGGAATCAAAAGCTGACACTTGGTGCTTCGCACGTGGGTTCGATTTAATGCATTGTCTTCCAGTTTTTATGAGGTAAATTTGTTTCTTATTCATATTGCTGGGGCTGAGAAATGCGACAATACTTATATAACGAGTTTGCAATGATAAATGGGGCTTTAAACTATTCCCTAGTGCTTTCAAAATGTATGAATATGAAATCACTATAACCATGAATTATAATAATAGTATTAGAAAATTTAACAGCATAAAAATAACTATAAACCTAACACACATGAATTTCAAATAACTGCAAAATACTTGGTAGGGCTTGGAAAATGCATATATATAAAAATAACTACAAATCTCTTATACATGATTATAAAATCAATACTAAACAGTAAAACGCCAAGTATATCCGTAAATTTATATATATATATGTATAAATTTTTATATTTTTTGTGCATAATTTTGCCTATGTTTTTACAATGGGAATCGCATTGAACACATTAAATTGGTTGGTCCGTCTCTCTATCACGCTTCAAAGATGCTTAATGACCGTATCTGTCATACGAGTGTCACCAGTGCACAAGAACAAGAATATTTCAATCGCGCACCACCCTCAAACTACTTGCAAAAAATCGCCAACACCAGCATCTTATGCACAAGGCGCATCTTTCTCAGTTCTCTATCTATCCTTTTTCGTTTCACCTCTTCTCTTCCCGACACACTCTGTGTCACACTCTCTTTCCGTCTTTCTTATAAGCATCGTTCGTTCGTTTTAATCGCGGGTACTATTAGTATGGATATATTTGTTGGTCACCCACATCTGGAAGATTCGTCTGAAGAAAAAATCGAATCCCGTTATTTTTGACGGGAAGTGTACACTAAAATCTACATAATGCTTGTAGTGTTCTAAAGTGCATAAGTCTAAAAACAACTACAAACAGGAATGTAATCACTATAAATAATAAATAATAACTACACATGAATACAGAACACCTACATAACACGCAACTCGGTGCCCGGCAGGTATCGGAGGAGGAGTGGGCAGACCTGCAGCCCACGGAGGCTCAGCGCTCGGAGGCCGTCGCCACCAAAATTCACGTGAGTCACCGCACGTACTAAAGCGACCGTACTTTAGTGTCTCTAAGGCCACCTTAGTTGTAAGGTCAACGATGTGAAAATTTTAACCCGAAAGTTACGCTAAGTAACGGTAAAGATTCACTTACGCGTGAGATAATCATCGCTCATTTTGTGTATTAAAATAATCTTTATAGATGATTCATGTACAATCAAACCCATTTGACCAAACTCAAACATACATAAAGTTAGTTTATGAAAGTTGATTGTAACTACCTTTGATTAGAGTGGCATTAATTAGATGAAAACAAACTCATGGTAGTTTGAGAAAGTTTGAAACATTTCAATCGAATTGAATTTATCTCAAAAAAATTTGAGTCAAATTTGTCCGCTAAGTTCTCCTCACTCTAAGAGAGATTCAAGCAGGGAATACTGAAGGGGTAGTCATTTGTTCAACATCTTATTCGCACACTTCTTAATATGTTCACATATTTCGTTGTAAGGATGAATTTAAGTTTCTCTCTGAATATTATTGTGTGCTGATAAGTTTTAAGAACAAAATTAAGAGGGTCATAGCACAAGTGTGGTTAGATGTTGATCGACTTAGAAAATAAGTGATATTTTCATGTCTCGATAATTTGATGTAAGAATGTAAGTTGAGAATGCAAGTTGACGATGTGATCATTTGTGAGGTGACAGCACAAGGTATTGAGCGACTCAAAACCTTTACGGAATTTAGTTTCACAAACCAACTTCAAATGTATCACGATCTCTGCAAATTTTCAAATACTGTCGTCAAATATGACGGGATCTTTTAATCGAAGAAAAATTAGCCTCCTTAACTTAGCCGTGATTATTTTTTGTTTTAAAATCGGGTTTCTCTCGTGATCACGGGCTAACGTTAGAATAGAATGATGGAGTTTCGGCACCAAGGTAACAATGATGGATTCTTAGATGAAATGAATATCCGTGTGAAAGTGTATATCCGGGTGAACGTGCATAATGCTGTCGGTCATTCAGTATTGGGAACACAAATAAAGCAAGTACTAAATCGCAAAGTTATTTTTGAATTAGGAGTGACACAAAGATTAACACCACCTTAAATTTTGAGAAACATTCAGGCGATGTTATTATATTTGGAAGATCCTATTGACAAAAACGTATAACATTTTCATTAAAATAAGAACAGACTTTCTTACAGAAAAATACATGACTCTTTACTCAGACAGGGTACATTTAGAGTAAAAAAATATTATTTTCATATTTATCCAATAATTTTCCCATGAGGTTTTATCCATACATGGCTGTTGATGAGTCTCACTTTACAAATTTCCTAAATAAAGTCTTCTTTCAAGAGCAGCGTGCAATAAGAATGCCCCGCTGCATAATCATGGAATGACGAAAAGAGATTTCCTCAAAGCCTGGAGAAAATATTCATAGAGCTGCGTTGCGCGGGCACACACACTGTAGGAACTCGACGTCTTTTCCTAGTCCGGCTTCTTGGTCTGAATTGTCAAGCTTCCATTATCATGTATTTATGCTCTCACACTCCGCTCAGCACGCTGCACACAAAGGATCGGTTGTCTAGCTGTGAGGCGCGAGACTTTCACACGCAAAAAGAAAAAAATCTTGTCCTCTGGACTAGCTTGCACAGTTGGATAAACTGTAGCCGTTGATTTTTTAAATGCGCTTGGTTTTTGCTCAATTTGAAGAAAAATGGTTCGAGTGAAAATTCAGTAAGGCGAGCTTTTTTCCTAATTTTAACTAAGAGTAAAACGTCATTTGTGTGATGATAACCTTTAAAGCGCCGCATTCTGCCACGCTAAATTAAATATTCTATTAGGGTGATGCTGCATCTACTAGATCAATTGGTTTTCAGTTCACTAGTGACAGGGCTGTGTTATTCGAACATCCAGGTCTTTAAGAGTTAATATCACTTTTTTATTTTTAGGGCTGGTAATACGATCTTATTTTTAGGTTTTGAACCCTGTAATTTTTGGGTTTCTATCTTGACTACATTTTTTAGGTTTGCAACATGACCTCAATATTAGGCTCTTAACACTGCGTTCTCTTTTAGATTTCTACCAGTACCCTATTTTTTGGGTTTCTTACACGATCTTAAGAGACTCTAAGGCGACTATCTTTTTATGGTTTCTAACACGACCCAATTTGCAAAGTTCCTGATACGACTCCCATTTTAGGGTTTCCAATACGACTTTTTTAGCGTCTCTAAGGGCACTCTATTTAGAGGCTGATGACAAAATCACATTTTTGTTGTTCCTAACACGGTCCAAGTTTTAAGGTTTCTAGTCCGACACCATTTTTGGACTGC
Source organism: Platorchestia sp. MABIK (assembly GCA_014220935.1). Classification (NCBI taxonomy): domain Eukaryota; kingdom Metazoa; phylum Arthropoda; class Malacostraca; order Amphipoda; family Talitridae; genus Platorchestia; species Platorchestia sp. MABIK. The sequence goes on along the minus strand of JACJUY010003090.1, from coordinate 79,537 downwards.
GTATCTAACACGGCTGTGCTTTAGTGTCTCTTGGGCTACCTAAGTTTTAGGGCTAACGCTGGGAATTTTCAATCCGAAATTTCCAACACGTCACGTTAAAGATTCACTGGGAGAAACCTCAGAGATCAGCTATGCCTTTTATGCTCGTCGTAGCCGTGTGGTTTAAGGACATTCGAATTCCGGCTCTAGTGGGCGATTTTCTCCGTTGGGTATAGGGAAAAGTTCAATGCATAATACCCCACTCTACCCAGGTGTCTGAAATGGGTACCGGTCTTGACCGGGGGAAAGCGTCATGGCGTCTTGGTGTTAGTTATAAGGTATTTGAAAAACCAATGTACATGGGAATATGTATCAGGCTTGATTGGAAATAAAGCATCCTTAGATGCCGATGTTTTATTGTTTGTTTACTCCAACAATGAATAACATTAGCTTTCACCACTGATAGACAAAGATCCAAATTCAGGATCTTCTGACGTCGACAATATTTTCTCGCTTCATGGACACTCCATCAATCATTTTTCAATGTTCAGAAAATGCATTTCTGTTTTAGAAAGATTTTGACTCATTCAAGTTGGATTTAAGTTGGGTGGAGAGCAAAATCTGTTGCATATACTATAATAAGCTGTTTTTAAATTTGCCCAAATGAGAAGCACTCGACATTGCTATTCTATTAAGTTTTACGAGTATAAGAGAAACTTCGAGAAAAAAAACTTACTGGTAGATTTTCAATTTTGTCCAATCTAATTTAATACATATACAGCGCGCAAGAACATCACTAATAAATAAAGCTAGAAGCTATAAAGAAGAAACACCACGCCTATCGTGCTAGAATATAATATTAAATTCATCATGATTGATTGTGATACCCAACTGGAAGCTCCGTCTTTGTTCTGAAATGTGCGGCTTCATCGCATGGTGGGCAGCAGTTAATAATTTATTTAAAAGTGACTCTCTATGAAACGCGCTTCACTCTCTTGATAAGGCCATCTTTGATTAATTTTTCCCACGAAACCCATTTAGGTTGATGCACTTTGCTTTAAAAAAGGCAATTCATAATTTGGCCTCTGGTTCATATCTCTTGGCCTGAGAGTTAAGACTGGCAAGTAAACATGCCTCTGGGCCTGAGAGTTAAGACTGGCAAGTAAACATGCCTCTGGGCCTGAGAGTTAAGACTGGCAAGTAAACATGCCTCTGGGCCTGAGAGTTAAGACTGGCAAGTAAACATGCCTCTTGGCCTGAGAGTTAAGACTGGCAAGTAAACATGCCTCTGGGCCTGAGAGTTAAGACTGGCAAGTAAACATGCCTCTGGGCCTGAGAGTTAAGACTGGCAAGTAAACATGTGTCTCTGGGCCTGAGAGTTAAGATTGGAAAGTAAACATGTGTCTCTGACTGAGAGTTATTTCTACAATTTGCAGAGAAATGTTTTTGGCCTTAATAGCTGTTAATACCGACAAGGAAATATCTTTTGACCGAAAAGTTGTTTTGCCAGTTTCTATAGGTAGGTTCTCAACACCAGGGGATTAGATGATACTACAAAATCAGTCGACAGCAACAGTAGTAGTGTGGGAGAGAGAGGAAGGGAGGAGGAGTGAGGGAGAGAGGGGGAGCGAGGGAGGGAGGGGAGAGAGGAAGACTGTTTTAAGGATTTCATTCAAAAAGTATATTCACTAACTTGAGCGAAAGAGAGTCAAACCCCATGGAAGAACGTAACATTTTAATGAGGTTTCTGCCATTTAAGACAAAATTAATACAGCCTGTTCTCCGAACCATTTTTATACAACTTTATTCAACGATATTTTCATCAAAGTAAATGGTATAAGTTGAACATTATAGCCCATGTGTAGAGCTTATACGACGTCTAACAAGTTTTTAATTTCAAAAGGGAAATTAAGGAATTTCGGCAGCAAGATAACCCAAAAAGCACACGAAAATGATGCAGAAAATCAAACCATGCGTGAGAGATGATTTGTAAGACAAGTTTTATGTTAAAAAGACCTCAGTCTAAAGAGACAAGCAAGAGATGGATGATTAGATGTACTTGTTTTTAAAGCAATTGCAGGTTGTCGTTGCTTAATATCTAGCCATTGCTACTAGGGAACTGAGCTTGGAATGTCAGCTACATTACTGTTTATCGTGGACTGAAAATGTGTGCACGTGTTCAGTGAGTGAGCTCTTCCAATATGGATTTAGAGCAACTTTTTACTCGTTTAATTTGTTTCAATATCAAAATGAGATGGAGAGCGTGAGAGAGAATGAGCCCATTTTTTTAAAACATCGACAAGACAGACCCAGGCAGCCTTACAGTTGAGTTAAGGCAAGAGCCGTTCATTAGAAAGTCTGTCAGTAGGGAGTCGGTTGAATGAATCGCTGTAGAGTTATTGGACTTGCGACTTTTGAAATCCATGGCAAGAAGAGTTATTGGACTGCTAACTTTTGAACTGCCAAGAAGAGTTATTGGACTGACGACTCTTGAGCTGGCCAGAACTATTATTGCGGTCAAGGATCACTTTGTAAATTAAGCCCGTTAATTCATCGTTTTTGTGTTGGAATCCATGAGAGACGAGGGCAAACAGGGCATGCATGCATGCAACGGTGCCAGATGTTTGCACACTGCATAATTTACTGCGCTAATGCGAGCGTGATGTGAGGCTTGTTGCGATGCTGCGAGTGATGCCCAGAGTAATCTCTGTGATGAGCAGAATGATGTCCAAGGTGAAATTATACGGAGCTTGATAGCCGGAGTGATGCCTAGAATGCTATGAGTTATGAACAGAATGATGCCCAAGGTGAAATCCAGCACAGCCTGATGCCCAGAGTGATGCCTAGAATGCTGTTCATAGTAATGGCCATTGAAATGTCTTGAGTGAAACCCAGTGTGATGCCCGAGAGAGACCTAAAGTGATGCCCGCGCTGATGCACACTCTGTGATGCATGGAGTGATGCCAAGAGTGAGTAAGTTGGGTTACTCGGAAAATGTAGCTTCCTTCCAATATTTACACGGGCACAAAAAGAAGATCGATTAGACTTGAAAATACTCAGTTAACATTTAATTCCCGTTGCTGACTTTCAGAGGCAATATTGAAACGTTGAATGTTTCATGTGCGACTATGCAGGTTTTCCTTCGGTCAACAGGACATAAGGCCGAATGCATCGGTTTTGTAATTATCGTGCAGCGCTTGCCGTAAAAAAGCAGGAGACGACTGTTGAATTTTGAAATATTGAAGATGATTAGTCATGCGAGCTATTCAATATGAGCATGAAAATCATGACAAAAATTATTTGGCGAGAGGGACGTGCGCGTACAAAAATTTGGGAATGCATGATGGATTTTGCTACTGGATGTCATGATGGATTTGGCTACTGGATGTCATGATGGATTTTGCTACTGGATGTCATGATGGATTTTGCCACTGGATGTCATGATGGATTTGGCTACTGGATGTCATGATGGATTTGGCTTCTGGATGTCATGATGGACTTGGCTACTGGATGCCATGATGGATTTGGTCACTTGATATCATGATGGATTTGGCTACTGGATGTCATGATGGATTTGGCTACTGGATGTCATGATGGATTTGGCTACTGGATGTCATGATGGACTTGGCTACTGGATGTCATGATGGATTTGGTTACTTGAAATCGTGATGGATTTGGTCACTCGATGCCATGATGGATTTGGTCACTTGATGTCATGGTTGATACGAGTATGCATGCAAAACTAATTCATCTACATGTACCTCATCATCATGTAAAATTTCTATATTTGTATGACTTTGCATTCGAGCATTCGGCGTTTTTAAAACGTATGATGCTATATTTAAGTATTGTTGCTTTATTCATTCATATCTCATTATTAAAAAAACAGTTTACATGTATGCGAAAGTCGTAATTGAGGAAATACTATTTACGTGTAGTTGTTAATTATGAAAACTTTGCAACTAAAAATGAATTCTTCCGATCACTTCAAAAACGTTACAGTCTACAACATATGACAACAGTCTATTTACACTGCAGATTGCGAGACTTTTACCTCCTGCTAAATGTACATGAATATTATTTTTCGAATCCCAAGCTCACGTCTTCTATACTTGCTCCCATCTCTTTAGAAAAAAGCTGTCTCTCTTTGCTGATAAAATGGATTTTATATTTTTCCCTCTGCATATTTACTTCTCAACCCTTACTTTAATTGAATTATTTTCTGATGCATCGAGGTAAATGTACGTCAGCTGCCAGTGCTGAACCGTTTTGGTTGATATGACTTTACATTATTCCACAGAACACAATTTTACCTCTTTCTTTACATGAGATGCTGAGCCTTTTTTACAACATTTTTGTTTAGACTTCAAGGATTCAAAATTGTTTAATTAAACATTCTTAGCCCCCCATGACATGATTTCGAGTATTAAGATACGTAAGGTGCTAACTTTCAATCAAATATTTGGATCATCAAAACTGAGACCAAAAATATCGGAATAACATAAGATGCCAATTAATAAATATATAGTAAAATTGAATGAATGTTGGAACAACGTAAGGTGTGAATGGGCAAAATAAACGATATTAAATATTGGAACAACGTAAGGGGCCAATAATCATTGGACCAAAGTAAGGGGCCAATAATCATTGGACCAAAGTAAGAGGCCAATAAATAAATAAATAACCAAAGACAATAAATATTGGACCAACGTAAGAGGTAAATAATCATTGGACCAACGTAAGAGGCCAATAATCATTGGACCAACGTAAGAGGCCAATAATCATTGGACCAACGTAAGAGGCCAATAATCATTGGACCAACGTAAGTTGCCAATAAACAACAAAACACCAAACATTGGAGCCCGATGACTTGCAGGAGGCGGTGGCGGGCCAGCAGCGCTGCTACAGGTGCACCTCCTGGGCAGCGCAGGGCGTCGAAGTCAAGGATGCCGACAGGTGTGTTCAGTTCATGACTTCAGTACCTGTGATACATCTCTCAAAAATTACAATTATCATGTAAAAATTATAAAACTTAAGTGTCGTATGGCAGGAAGAGCGTACATTTAATTATCATATCCTAAGATGCAATTGATTTGAATGGTATTGTGTTATTATCTTCGTGTTGTTTTAGCGAATATGTTACTCTAGTATAAGACATGAAACCAAACCATGCAATGTCATTGGAAGAGGCTACCAATTTTAACAATATCTATTCATAGATATACTGTATGTTTTCAATTTGCGACCATAATAGTGAGATAACTTGATACTCATTCTTTTTTCTCGTAAAATTGCTAAATGCATGATTGAAGAGAATAAAAAGGTCCACAAAGCTCCGCTGCTGAGGTAATTTACCTAGTTTCAGGTAATATATGAGTTTTTTTATTTCAGACACATTATTATACACTAAAGAACTGAACAGACGTTGTTTCCATGCACGAGGGAGGCATTTTAATCAATTTAAGGACGAAATGCTTGTAATCCAGCATGAAAAAAGAATATGAAAGAATTGAAAAACAGCTTATTTCCATCAGCTCACACAAAATGTTCTTCACAGTTAGTTTTAAATATTTCTCAATTTAAACGTCCTTATATATAATTAGTAGAAATACCGTTATGAGTTTTCTAATATTTATGACATTCATTGGTCTTGAAATACACAACCATCACTGATGTAACACAACCATCACTGATGTAACACAACCATCACTGATGCAACACAACCATCACTGATGCAACACAACCATCACTGATGCAACACAACCATCACTGATGTAACACAACCATCACTGATGTAACACAACCATCACTGATGTAACACAACCATCACTGTTATAACACAAACATCACTGATGTAACACAACCATCACTGATGTAACACAACCATCACTGATGCAACACAACCATCATTGATGCAACACAACCATCACTGATGTAACACAACCATCACTGATGTAACACAACCATCACTGATGCAACACAAACATCACTGATGTAACACAACCATCACTAATGTAACACAACCATCACTGATGAAACACAACCATCACTGATGTAACACAACCATCACTGATGTAACACAACCATCACTGATGTAACACAACCATCACTGATGCAACACAACCATCACTGATGTAACACAACCATCACTGATGTAACACAACCATCACTGATATAACACAAACATCACTGATGCAACACAACCATCACTGATGCAACACAACCATCACTGATGTAACACAACCATCATTGATGCAACACAACCATCACTGATATAACACAAACATCACTGATGTAACACAACCATCACTGATGTAACACAACCAGCACTGGTGACGTCACAGGTTCGAGCTGCTGCAGAGTGCCCGCTGGCTCCCCCAATCAGGGCTGGAAATTTACGACTCCCTCTTCCCCCACGTGACGGGGGGCTTCAGAGGACGAATGATCAAGGTTACCTCCGTCGATGTGAGTAAAGCCCATTAAGTATTTTTATTACTGACTAGGGTCAGTCATCATGGCGCTTCATAAGCCCAAGGTGCAATAGAGTTAATGCAGTGGATTTGATCAATGCATTTCGTGTTTGTGCAAAGAATTAGCCTGCTGTGCAAATTGGGAACTTAATTCATTAGTTTGCCTTCCTTTAACCACGGTGATGTTGGTTTTCTGGATGAGGACTTTGTCACGGTACCTTGGGCCCTCGTTCCTGGTGTAAAGAGAGTCAGGCGTTGAAAAGAGGATTTAAATACTCGGTAGTGAAGAGAAGAAGCTGGAAAAATTAAAGAGGAAAGACACACAGAAAGAGAGAAATCCGAGAAAACTTCCTACATTACATTCGCTTGATCAACATGGGGATGAAAATGACTAATTGAAAGATTCAATTATTTTATTTGAGAAAAACGCGTGAGTTAATAAAGGGTATTATTGTGAAGGAATGCGCAACGACCGTTATCCAAACAATTAATACGAGGCCCCAGAAACCATCCATCGATACAAACATAGAGACAGCACAATATGGAAATTGTAAATATAACATTTAGATCACCACATTATTATTTAGACACCAGGACAACTCTTTAGAGAGAAGAGCCGCCATCTGCAATGAATGCACGCCGTATTTTTCCGAGTACAGTAATTCTGCACTTAACGGCCCAAATATTTCTTGCAAAACTTCGCAAATGACTCTATCAATATTGGTGACTTGGTATTTTACGCTATAAGTATTGTTGTGCACTCATGTAAAAAACCGTTAATTTTTCACTACATGTCATCTCTTTCGAAAGATTTTACGGTTTTCGATTAGCTCGCCCTGCTGTTGTATCGGTCCCCTTTCCGCACGATGTCCTAAATCTCGCATAGCGATCTGCTGCTAGATAGTCTTCACCCACGTCATCAAAGCAGCAAAGGCGATGACCAAAATCTTCTTTAATATTACTAGGTTTTGCTGAGATGGATATCCATTTCAAGATTTTTACCGAGTGGCGGCATCTTCTCTCAGGTAAACGCAACGAAGGGAACGCATTTTTTGTAATCTTCTCTCAATCATTTTTATTTCGACATGAAACGTAGGTATTACGATACCCATGTGTGGGAATCAAGTAAGGATGTTAATCTTGAGGTATTTTACCATATTTTCGTTCATATTAAAACATTTTAAAAGGCCACGTAATTCGTCATATGCAATAACTTTATAGATCGTCATTGCTTCATTTTCCTATTCCGGTCCTAAAATGTTCTTGTTAGTCTTGTGCGGCAATTTTTAGTTTCTTACGCTCATGAGTATATTATGACAACACTTTACGAGTATTAGGTAGTTAAACTATAAAAAGGAAGACTAAAGCCACGCTTCTTAAAACCATTTCTTATGAAAGAAAGACAATTCATAAAAGTGAACGTTTCGACCATTTTCACTGGTCATTATCAACACTGAAAAGATAAAACAATTATACAGTTAAATGATGATCTATTACTACATTCTAAACAATATATGGTGATCGATAAAAACTATGAATTAACA
>JACJUY010003090.1:0-69355 GCA_014220935.1 Platorchestia sp. MABIK | reverse complement strand
GGTTTTAAGAAGCGTGGCTTTAGTCTTCCTTTTTATAGTTAAACTTTCCAAAGATTGGAACCTTAACATTTTTAATTAGGTAGTTAACTTATGTACTGCTCCAGGTATGTTGAAAATGGTATGGTTAGCATTGTCCAACAATCCTTCTCATGCCTTTGACTCCGGTGAACACTTTTGTGTCAGTGTTATTGGCTTAAGTCCGAATATCATAAATTTTTGTTATGGTAAATATTTTATTCTCCCCGAGCTCATCATATGGCACACAAGTTGCTGCGTTAGAATGAAAAATTGTCAGAAGTCCCGAATGTCGATCTCATAGCCTTAGACGCAAAATAAATCTTATCTGCCCATTTTACTTTTAACATCAATCCCTCATATCACTAATTCTTATGTTTGCATGCTCATATTTCAATATAAGTGTTCACTAATGAGAGGGTTTTCAACAATGCGTCACCAGGTTTATGTTTTCTTAGTTACTTGTATTGACATGCATTGTCAAAATCAGATTAACGCATAGAAAGGAAGCCATTTTTTGTGTTTTTCTCTCAATCATTTTTGCTTCGACATGTAACACGATACCTATGTGTAAGTTACAACTAATATTAATGTTAAAATATTTTAAAAACCAATGTTGTAAACATTTCATGTGTGAACGTTATTGGAAATAAACTGTTTTTCTTTTTTCTTTTCTTGTTTGCACGCCTGAGGTTTCGTGGATTTTCTTGCCCACTCACCTAGGGATGATTTTTTTTGTTTTTCCTTTTCTTTAATAACTTATTCCCCTTCAAATCAATAAATTGATAACAGTTTAATTACGTTGTAGATGCATAAAAATGTGATATTTTTACTGATATATACAGTCAATTTGAATGGGAAATTCCATTCTAATTTCTGATTGCATTTAATTTTAACGGTCTTTTCAATCCTTGTCAGTCTCTTAGAAAATGAACTAAATTACTACTGGAAATGAAGGACTCACTCCCGCAATAATACAATTTAAATAGGAAATAGAAACTTAACTGAAAACTTGAACTAAGTCCCTCACGTTTGAAATGACACAAGATGGCGTCGCCACTCAGGCCGGTTGGGGACAATGGAACAATTGACATCTACCTAAAAATGTACAAAGTATCCCTTTCGCTCAATTCTCTCGATAAGCGAAAACACTCCATGTTTTAACCAATTACGCTACCTGCCGTTAGTCAAAGTTTCGATTCTACATGGCGTCAATTAGCATAACACAGCGGTGCTCGTAAACTTGAAGAAGATTTCACAACAGAAGAATTCCTCTGCTCTTAAGCCTGGCCTTTTTTACCAAACCAATGCCTTATTCTACATAGATCCTTCTCGAGAAACGACGGCCATTTCCGCGCTTTGACAAACCCTCGAGAAGCCCTCAACATTCCTACCCGTGAACATCTAGATTTTGTAAGCATATCTATTACTCTTAATCCTTAGTGCCGCATAGCTCATAATTTAGAATTGAATTTATATCAATCATATTTTAAAGTACAGTTATGCCCACAAAGTCTGTTAAAGAAATCATCCTTGCTCAGCTTCCCAATATGCACATCCCTACACCACGAGACAGCTCTCATCCCTTCTCTCCTCTCGCGGCGAAGTAATATTCGGATTCTTCTTAACAGACGTCGTTTTTTTTGCTGGCTTGTTTGCAATAGTTTCACTCCATATTCAAATAAGTGGTTACATACCCAAATATAAAGAAATATTTTATGTTGAAACATTTTCTGTGAAGTTAGAACTTAATTTGATTCTAATTATTATTTTTCAAAATTCTGTTTTTTTTAAAGAGCAAAAACGTGGAAAAGATCTTGAGAAATTTACATGCCGGCACTGAATTTCCGGAGCATTGATCCTTATCGCCCATTATTCATACAAATAATTGTCTCTTACTATATATAAGTTTTAGAGCAGTAAACCTATAAATTGTTTAAAAAAGAGGCAAGAAAGCGACATCGGTTAATTAAACTTTTCCGTACCAATACTTTCAGAAGAAGATCACAGTCCCAATGATTTCACTTTTAGTGGAATGAGAAGTAGCGAGAACTTGAAACTAAAGTAGATGAAATTTAAAAATAAAAAACTTTATCCAAGCTTCTATACATGAAAATTTAGAGGTAGGATCAGCTTCAACAAGCGTTGAACATGTGTTCTCGCACTAATTCGATGGGCGTATGGGCCCTCAAACTTCCCGCCAGCCGACCTGTGCTGCAGTGGGTGCGGTGCTCCCCTCTGGTGCTCCTCTGCAGTGGCAGCGTGGCCGACTTGGGCGCACAGTATCGAGGTTGCTTCCTTGCAAGATTGTGATAACGCTATCCTAGAAACGACACAAGGTGCACGGAATCAGTGAGCTCGCAGCTGTCATTGACACCACATAATGTGGAGTCACGACTCCGGGGCCTTCAGAGAACTCGTAGTTCAGCGGAGTGGCTTTTAATTTATTGATTGTATTGGAGCTTTAATTAACGTACGAGGGGACGAGAGTATGAAATGAAAGACGTGAGATGTGTGGAAAAATTGCTATTGGTTAAAAAGTCAACACTCTATCAAGTAGGGTTCGGAAAAGTGAAATCTGTTCCTAATCGGTCCTGCATTAAGCAATGCGACATGAAAGGCATTCAAGACACTAAATTTCAGTTCAGTTGAAATTATCTTGCACAAATGACCTTTCAAACTTTTAGTTGCGCGAAGCAAGAAAGTGCGCAATTCTCCTAGGAATCGATACAGATAATAGTAAAATTAAAATACGTTCGAAATTCTACATCCTGTGTTAGAAAGTTCACAAACACGAACTCCAATGTGATCATTGTGAGCTGTGCCAGAATCTTGTCAGCCATGCTTTCGTATTACCATCAATAAAGGACGGCCTAGCTTCAAAGGCCCGTGGCGAGAGAAGTAAATTCTTAAAGCGGTGGGCCATTTTATAAATCAGAAGGAGTCTTTTTTGTCGTTTGAAGAATATGCTTCTGTGCCATCATCGGTGCAGCGCGGGGCTTTAAAATATTCAGCTTCTAAATTATTGAAGGCTTCGTAAAATGGTGAAACTTGCGCTTTGCAGCTCAGACGGTCGATCACACGTCCACTCGAGTCACGTTGAGTAGAACGAGCCGAATTTTTCTCGGTTATCTCATGCTGCTCGTGCAGACGTCAAGTGTAGCTAAGTCTGTCACGTACGTCCGTCGCGTGTCAAATCTAAGCGCACTTTCGAGTAGAGCCGGAACTTTTGGCAGAACGGTTTCATTTAGAAGAGAAGGACCATTTTGTGGAAAAGAAGCCATTGCAAGAGACTTAGAAATGTGAGATCATTTTGTAGAATACAAGCCATAGGAAAAAAGGCAACATTCAATGGTATAAGAAATTCCAAAAAGTGAACGTACTTAAAAGATAGGTCTTCAGAAGAGTAAGGCCATCTGGTAGTGTACTTTAATGGGGGTGTCGGAGGAATGGAAGCATCTAGTTGCGTGGAAGCAGTTAGAGGAGTAGGATGATTTCAATGAATGAAAGCAGTCAGAGGGCTAAAATATTTTAGAAGAGTAAATTCACTTTAAATAGTCAAAGTTTGTAGTATAAGGGGAACATTCCGTAGAGTATAACTATCAACTGAGAAGAATGGAAAGCGGTATCGAAATTCTACGCACGCATTCAGCCAAATTTCACGTTAAACAAAGTTTCCGTTCTCACTTGAAGTCACCAGGCAAAAAGCCAGGGTAATCTTTGCTGTTTGTCTGAGGTCGGATTTCAAAGCAATTTCTCATGTCATAATGACAAAACACGAGGCTCCAGTTCTTCTAGGAGGACATGAGTACGCCAAGTGCTGTAGCACATGGAGCAAGTGAGTTAGCTTGAAAAAATTGCGGCACCAGTTGTTCTGCAACGACGATATTGATTGTTTGAAAATTCGTCCTTCCAAAAATCAAAAAATCCTAACAAAGCAGAAAACCAACGCTGCCAGCTGGTCTGTCACGACGACAAAAATCTTGGCCAGGCTTGTGCAGCCTCGAACGAAATCCATCCTGCAGAAAATCCTGGTGAGGCGGAAAACCTAGGCGGCCAGCTATTTTATTTCGACGACACAAATTTTTCGAAAGCCAGCATCCAGAAAATCCTGGCGAGGCAGACTTGTGTAGCGTAGAACAACCCACACCGGTCTCCGAAATCATAAATTGAAAGGAGTCACATCCGGAGAGTAAGTTTTCCGTTGGCAAGTGTCCCAAATGAAGCTTGGGGTGGAAGTTTGATCCATAAATGGAGTAGATAGAGGAGTGAGATAAATACGTGACGTGAAAAGTTTGCACCAGAAGAAAATTAAGAGATGCAAAAGCGTGAATAACTGAATAGCAGCGATTAATAATAGAAATAATAAACACAAGCAGAATGATTGACGTTTCATGGCTGCATAGAACTTGACTTTTTGATTTTGTTCTGCTCCTGATCTATCACGTGAAGCAATAAATTTAGTATGAGTAACTCAATCCGCTACTGAGTCATTGAGGGCCGGGAAGCTTCTTTTGAGGCTCCTGATCAAGTTTTTATCGTTCGTTCTTTTTCAGGATTTTTCTTCGCTCACGTCCACCTCTCATCAGTTATGAAAATAACTCACTTTTCGCTTCTATTTTCTACCAAAAGTGACAACAAACATGTATTTTAAAATTCATCGTTTTAAAACAGTTCTGCACAAGCTTTTTGAACAAATGATTTTTTACTTATTGTCTCACATGTGAACTAGGGTAAAAATTATTAATGAAAGTATTCTACTACATTGTTTTCTTTTCCAACCGCTTTTACATATTCAAGGAAGGTGATGATCTGTGCCAATGAACACATTTAAAATTCTTAAAACAATAGGGCTTTACCCCCAATAATTTTTTTATTTATTGTTTCACAATATTGTTATCAATGTCATGATTTCTGGATGCACGAAAGAGAAATGAAAAGTGATTAACCTTTCCTCTATTCAGGTCTCTGAAAGTTCCACGCGTTATTTCACTACAACTACTTAGCTAGCTTTTAACATTTGTTCAAAGAGTTCGATAAACTGAAGCTTCTTGTCTAAAATGATGCCTTAAATTTTTGATAGAGTTAACTAAGAGTTGCGAAAGCGTTTTAGTTGTCCTTGATGTTAACCGAATGTAGTACAAGGCCATGGAAAGTTACTTTAGGCGTTTAGATGGGAAAAGTGCGCGACGGAATCATCCGTTGTTTAGACTAACCTGTGTGCAGATTTAGGTTATTCTTTTAGAACAGTTATTCACTCATATTTTAAATATATTCTTTCATTTCAGCCACTGCCTCATTGAGCTAATATTCCTATAAAATAGTCATTCAATCAGATTTCAAAAAATTATTTCATTTTAGCAACTGCCTCATTAAGATTATCAGCTTATAGTGAACATCTGAGAACAAAATGCCTTTAGCCCCACAACAGAAATCCCAATCATCAATAAAAATATTAAAAAGAACTATGCTTAAACTGAGCCTTAAGAGAGACTCTTCATATATTAAATGGCAATATAGATGACTTAGATAAACAATTAATTATCGCAAGAACAATAATGATCCTAGTTTTACTGAGGATAGTAACTGTACGTATTGCAAATTAAGTTCTCAGGTGAAGTAACGAATAAAAAAAATCATAAGCAATGCATCTCATTCCATAATTATAGAACTACTTCAGGGCTAAAAGAAGTTTCATCTACAGTATTGAAGGCTTGAGGTATATCTAAAAATAAAGAGGTAGAATAGGATTTACCATAAAATATTGGCAGTAGATCATTGACCAGGGGGAAAATTGCAATGGAACTTTTAGTATTACGTTTAAATCCAAACTGTGATGTTCATAAGATTTTTTTTGCATCTAAAAACCGAATGAAGCGCAAATAATTCCAAAAGTTTGCTTAGGATCACTAAAGTAGGAAACTGTCAATAGTTCACTTAGTCTTAGAAGGTTTTCGGCTAAAATCAGCCTGCGTTTCCTAGATTTCAAAAACTATTCAATTCCAGCTGATTTATAAGCAAGACACCATGTGAAACACATCTATCCAAAAGCTCAAGAAGAACTGGACATTAGATATCTTAGATTAAAATGAGCGTTCGTGACTGATTTTCATTCCTATGAAATTTTTGACGAATCGGTGAGTCAGAAATGTCTCAAAAATGATCCTCGCTTCCACGCAGTCAACGAAGACAACAAGCGCTCCCTCACACTGAGAGTGCCATAATTTTCTTAGTTTTGATGAACGTGCCACCGAGATCAACTATGCAGCTGTTCACTGTTTCATTTTTTACACACCGCAGAAAGGGTGAAGAATTCACGCAAAAAAGTTTAATGTACCTTATAAAATAGTAACGGACCAGCCGTACATCGTCGTTTTCTTGATTTTCTTAATTTTGATGAACGTGCCACCGAGATCAACTATGCAGCTGTTCACCGTTTCATTTTTTACACACCGCAGAAATGGTTAGAAGTTCACGCAAAGAAGTTTAATGTACCTTATAAAACAGTAACTACCAGCAATACATCGTGAACTGTTTTTAACGTAACATAGAGGCGCACATTAATCAGCCTAGGAACACTTCTTGTCATTTTGGAAGGAACGCAGGCGGCCGCAGTTGATGGGTTCCAGAATAAGAAGTGATTCATGTTTTTGTTCACAACCAAGATTGCTGACTGTAGCAAGTTTTCACCCGCAACACAACTGAAAACTTTTTTGTTACCGATCAGTTTGTGGTCAGGCTGTGGCCGAGTGAAGTGTGTGGCGCGTCGATTTCTTGCGAGAAGCAAAAATTAATATTGCTCTTATTGTTATTATTTTCACTATAGACACGTATGAAAATTAAGCACATAAATGTCATTTCTTGCTGATGTGCGCTGACGATCACCGATGGTGTAATTGATTCGTAAGGAATGGTGAAATTTAAAATTACTTTATTTAATTATCTAATTTGTTCATATTATGTTAGTTTAAAAAGGTGCACTAGCTCTTAGTTCAATAGGTTTTTTCAAGGAATGTCTGCTAAGCTTTTTGATTTAAATCACTGGGAATTCTTGTATTTTCAAGGAAAAGAATGAAAATTTGTGAGTAACGTGTGCTCTACGCAGTTTGCTCCTTTTCGTTCATTTAAAATTAGTTAAACCAAACACATATAAATAAAAAATCATGGGAACTGTTATAACTAGTGACACGTTACTTTAGTTATCCATAGGCTACCATATCAATTTGATAAGAAGACACATTATCTGGATCCAAGGTAATACCATTAGACGTGCGAAACTTGACCAATAGTTTAAATTTTATTAGATACACACGTAAGGACGAGGAAAAGCATATGGTTAAATGTACGACCAAGTTAAGAACTCTAACACGCATTTTGATACAAATAACACCATTTTTAGGTGCACAATTTACGCGCACTGAAAATATTGTGCAATACAAAAAATTTTGAGAAATTCGCGTTCCGTGATATCCGTTGCTTGGCACTGCGTGACTCCGTGTGGGGGTAACAGGCTTGCGGATTTGCGTTTTTCAAGCCAAAATAATAGAGAATTATATTTTACCGCATTTGATTTTTCAAATAATATTTGATATCTAGAATGATATTTGAACGCATTTGATTTTTCGAATGATATTTGATCTCATTTGATTTTTCGAATGATGTTTGATCTCATTTGATTTTTCGAATGATATTTGATCTCATTTGATTTTTCGAATGATATTTGATCTCATTTGATTTTTCGAATGACATTTGATCTCATTTGATTTTTCGAATGATATTTGATCTCATTTGATTTTTCGAATGATATATGATGGTATTTCATTTTCCAAATGAGATCATATCCCATAAGATTTTTCGAATGATGTTTGATCGCATGAAGCACTCTATATCTGATACCCCTGAAGAGTTGCCAGATGCTGAGTAGCCTTCACAGTCAAATTTTCTATAAAGAGTCGCAAATTTGAAGACCTCGGCCTGAAAAATGCCATCCCGGCACCCCTGGCTTGTTCCAGCAGCTTCGTAATCAAAAATGAATAAATTAATATAACAAGCTAAATTTAACGAGCGAGAATACGGTTAAAAGAGAGAACTATGTTTCTGTTTCAGCACCGCATCGAATAAAATATGCGGTGCGTCTTTTTTGTCATTTCATTTCCGCGATGTGCATAAAAATTCTCCTATTTGTGCCTAGTATCTAAAGTGAGCAGAACATGCTGACAATGTCATGTTTGTGTTCAGTACCTCTCGTACAAAGAGCACGCTGACACTGTCATGTTTGTGCGCTGACTGACATGTTAATGCCCAATAACTCTCGTACCAAGGGAATGCTGCCACTCATGTTTGTATCCAGTACCTGGCGTGCCCAGAACTTACTAACACAGTCACGTTTGTGTCCAGTACCCCCCATGGCAAAAGTTCGACCGGGTTGACGGCCGAGTGACGGGGTACAGCGGGCTCATGTTCGACATTCTGGACGAGTTGAGCCGTCGTCTCAATTTCACGTGAGTGTCGGGCAGCACTGATCTACATGTGCTCGTGTCGTATTCATTGTGTTCAAATCACTGTGCCACTGCATCCAAACTATCGTGTTACTGACTATGGTGTAACGAACCTGTGTATTTCAAACCATAGTGTCACAAGTCAATGTGCTACGAAGCATTGTGCTACGAACCGTTGCCCCACAAACCTGTGTGTTACAAGCTGTTGTTTGACAAGCCATTGTGTTAAAAACCAGCGCGTAACAAACCACTGTGTTTCAGACCTTTGTCTTATAATTATTGTGTTAATGCCATCGCGTTTCAAAACATTGCCGTGTCACGAGACATGGGTCCTGTTCCCTCATTAATTTACATTAACAAGGAGACCGGGTTCTCGGAAATGAGGAATTGGCAAACCTCCATGAAATTATGAAATACACAAAAATACAGGCAAACCAAAAAGGCACTAATAATTGAATTAAAAAAAGTATGTTACATATACTAAAACAAGGACGGTACTCACCGATGTGAAGGAATATCACTTACGCCAGCGCGGTTCTATGCGCACCTGTGACGATGAGAGATGTTGCTTCCGACATTGGGTATATTATACACCATGTGAATTTCGCATAATTTTATGATTACGGCGGTGAGTCATCCAACACGTTTAGGAAGCTAACATACAATGGACATATTAGGAAAAATGTGGCAGTATCAATTCCTCAAGCCTATTACCCTTTGCAACACACTAACCCCACTAACGGAATTGGATGGCCGGCCAGCCCTCTTTACGGTAGCTACATCTCTAAGCATGATAGAATAAAAACCTAAATAATCATTACGTTTCCAACAGCACAGGACACGGTCATGGCTTCAAATCACACGCGCATTCTCAAGTGCAGCGCCAGTTCAATTCCTCTGAGCTATTCACAGATCAGCAAATGTCTTTCGAACTGTTTTCACAACTTCATGTAGGTTCCCCTTATGTAGAAGTGGAACCAAAGGCGATGATTTTCTATGGAGAGCTGCAAAGAACCGCCCTCCTGCAAAGATTACCAAATTTACCCATTGCTTTGATTGCAAAAATTTGCTCATTTAAACATTTAGTGTTTACTTTAAATGACATTAACTTTTCATCACAAATCTTTCGAACAGCATCTTTTGTACAACTAGAACTAACTTTCACCCGCCCAACGACGTTTTCTCTGATTTAATATCTCGACCACGGGGGTCTTTTCGTGAGCCTTCTCTTCTCTGTAATGGAAAGAGATATTTAAATAAAATTCTGACAAGTGTAATTACACTTCGACTCACGCTATATGTTTTTCACGTATTTTCAGAGTGTATTTTTCAGTAAAACTTTTTTTTCAACACTTAGTACCAACGCACCTTGTAGGAAGGCTCGGCGCACACTGAACTCCTTCGATAAGCTACATCTAAGTGTGCTTGAAGGCTGCCCTTTATGCCAAACCCCTCCTTCTCAGTCGAAATGACTGTTTCATTGGCGGTTCTACTCTTCGAAATTTCCCTCCTAGGGTATTCTGCTCATTATATTGGTTATAAGCCCCTCTGACGAGAACATAGTCGACTCCGCCCTCTTTTAGTACCACTTGAGATCTTTCTCCGTGAATTTCGACTCTAGATCTTTTCCCTTTGTTTATCTACGGCCTGAGTGTTAGGCGTCCTGCTGTGTCGACATCCTGTCGCTCCGACGGTTGTTCGTTCTCAAACTCTCAAGCCCACGTGGTGTGCAATAAATCACCCTCTTGTGGTTTGACCATTGGCTTTCACGGTTCCTTCGGCTCAAGACTCTATCCTAAATCTACTTTCCCAGGCCTATCTAGAAATCGCTAATCCACACCCTACACAAACACAACACACATCAGCACAAACTCAGACACATGTGAAATACAAACCCCCAGGCACACAACATGTTGAAGCGACACGCTCGTGCTGTTGGAATACGTAATTTTTTATGTGCACTAAGATATCAACGAATCTTACGGTATGCTACAAAAAGAACGCGATGCAAAACACAATAAAAGGACACAATAAAAGGAACAATAAGAGCAATCTAGTGAAATATTTGGTGGATTTCTCCAGAAATTCACCAAATTAAATGTTTTCTAACAGCCGCACACACCATTTTGTAGCAAACCATTCTGTTGTAAACCATTATGTTGTACGCCATTGCATTACAAAAAAAAGATCCTATAGGCTACGATATAACCATTATGTTACACAACAGTAGTCACATCAAACTCTCAACATCATATTTTCACTTTTTCATTACAGGCTTTGAAACCAATTCCATAATGATTTTAACCTGAAATTACTGCTTCTGTTATAAATATTAAATTACAAAAGTAATAATTGCCATTTCTGTGTTATAATTATTCTCTTACAAACAGGATACTTCCATTTTTATTTTATGACCATTATGTTATTACGTATTGATCGTGATGTCACGACCGTGATGTTTCTCTCATTATCTGACCCGTATTATCTTGCAACCACCTTGTGTAGCCACTTGTTTACGACTTTCTATATGATGTATTTTTTGCATTACTGTCATTCTTTTGGCTCATTCGTTCTTTTCATTTTTGTGGAATAGGTAGACTTACAAAATGCCTGGCCGCAATAATATCGTCAATTTTACGCTACATCTTTTGTGTCATTCTCTAAAATATTGCTCTTTAAGTTTTCCTCAATCTCTTTATCGTCTGTATTGTATTACTTACAAAAATCCACTGCATCACAGTGACCTCACCACGGTCCCGCTATCAACACATGCCAGATACGAGGTGATAACTCTCAATCCTCAATCCCTCTATAGTCCTTTACAGAATAATTTAATTAATTCCACTACATCACCACGACCTCATTACGGTCCCACTTTCAACACACGAGGTAACAACTCTCAATCCTCAATTCCTTTTAGTCTGTGTAGTATTGCATGACCTGACCGCGGTCCCGCTCTCCCCCCCCGCCAGGTACGAGGTGGTACCGCCGTCTCAGGGCATGTGGGGCGTCAGAGACAAGAGCGGCAACTTCGACGGCATGATGGGGCAGCTCATCAACAGGGAGGTAAGCTTCACGTCTTAGTCCCATTTGTAGATGGAAGAAAGTTGTGTTCGCAGCTGGATATAGAAAGAGAAAAAAGAGAAAGTAAGATAGGGAAAAATAAAAAGAATGAAATAAAAAAATAAAAAAGTCTTCTTGAATGAAGGAGTTTTAAAATTTGTCTGAAAATGAAGTTAATTTTTAATACAGTATGGGACTGAAAAAATGTTGTTCTTACTTGAAGGATGGATTTGAACATTTCATTCCATTTTTCTAACTTAATATTGGTGGAAGGTCCATAAAAGAAAAAAGTGCCCAAAAGTCGGTTGTACTTTACTGTCAGCTACAAAGGGATACCAATTAATATACGTAGAATAATATTATCACACAAAATAATGCAGTCAAATACAACTGTCTCGATGTACAGGTTTTAAATTTGATAGACAAGCAACTAACTGTAACTTTTTTTTGCAAAAAAAGGAAATACTTGTTATTAACGTGCATGTACAGACTTTGTATTTCATACAAATGTTGTACTCGTATGTGGATACCTACTACGCCCAGATCTCCGTCTTTTTGTGATAAATTGCTTCCTTCTAAATTAAACATTTAATTCATTTTTTTTCTTCCAGCAGCTCAAGAATGATTGAAAACTAATTCTTAAATACCAACACAATTATGGAATGAAGTTCACAAATTAAAAAACAACATCAGCAACACAAATTGAAACTTTACCTGTTTACTGTTTTCAAGGGACGAAACTTTGCCCGTCTAAGAAAATTTCAAGGAATTTGAAAATTTTGATGTCAGAATTGGACCGGCATGTATCTATAGCTTAACATTTATCGCTGTTTATGATTCATGAGCTAGGTTGCTTCGAACAGTGCTGCCTTATTCCTGAATATTTGAGGAGAACTTAGAAAATTACCTGTTTTACAACCATGACCGACATGCATGCTATACAACCTCACATGTATGGCGTTTTGTGAAAAGAACCAATGTATACAGCGCGTACTAGTAATTAAATATGTGATACATGGAGATTGTATAAACACTGGGAGAGGATCCTTATGTAAAATGAATTAGCCTAATGCTTGCGTAATAACTTGA
The DNA here is from genome assembly GCA_014220935.1 of Platorchestia sp. MABIK. Classification (NCBI taxonomy): domain Eukaryota; kingdom Metazoa; phylum Arthropoda; class Malacostraca; order Amphipoda; family Talitridae; genus Platorchestia; species Platorchestia sp. MABIK. Next base: position 56,690 of record JACJUY010003090.1, on the reverse strand, counting down.
ATGATGCGAAAGAGGATCTGAACAATAATTTCTATAACTTCATCAAAGGTTTTCTCTTTAATTTCTCCGTTCATCCAATTTTGACCTATAAATTTTTAGAATCCTGTTCCATACCCCGGCTCTCAATAATAAGCAAAGTGCTTATTTCCTTAAAATAATCAGACTTCAGGTTTGAAATTTCACCCGTTTCTGCTAATAAACATCCGCATCCTATTCAGCAATTTTAGCGATAATTCCATTCAGTTTTCATTAACTTGGAAACTGAGGCTCAAAACTATCATTTAAAATAATTTTAAGATATCTGTTTCACAGTACATTTATTGGGAATTTGCTGCGAAACAAACAAGTTTCAAATTACAGTTCACCTGTTGCTGTCTGCAGAGTAAACGTGATAGGTAACGTTAGCGACACGCTAAGCTAAAGAGAGCATTTAAAACAGCACAAAATGGGCTTACACGGGCTTAAACAACACAAAGTCACAACTCACATATCTTCACTGGGCATTGAGGGAATAAACACAATGCCGCAACTTCCAAAACTTCACTAGGCATTTTCTAAACGCGGGATAAACAACAAAAAGCCACAACACACAAATCTTCACTAAGCATTCCCTAAACACGGGAATAAACAACACAAAACCACAACACACAAATCTTCACTAAGCATTCCCTAAACACGGGAATAAACAACACAAAACCACAACACACAAATCTTCACTAAGCATTCCCTAAACACGGGAATAAACAACACAAAACCACAGCACAAATCTTCACTAAGCATTCCTTAAACACGGGAATAAACAACACAAAGCCACAACACACAAATCTTCACCAGGCAGTATCTAATCTTTTGTGCTTTTCGTTGGTTATGAGGTGTTGATCGGATGCGCGGCGTTCACAATGACGGACCAGCGAAAGAAGTACGTAGACTTCACTGCAGTGGTGGACAAGCAGTCCTACGCCTTCATGATCGCTCGGCCACAAGAGCTGTCGAGGGTGGTGCTCTTCATGGAGCCCTTCTCTAACGAGGTGATGCGCGCTGCCTACTTCTGGAGACAAAGCAAAGTTCTGCTGATGTTTTCCGTGCTCTCAAGTGGCGATGTAATAGCATTTTAGAGAAGATTCCAATTCATGGATATTTTGTTATCCGTTCTTTTCGATTATGCACAAACGTGTTTTACCTGTCTTTTTGCTACTTCATGTCATTTGCTAATATATACTAAACAACCAAATTTGTGGATATAAATATTTAAAGTGCTAAAGCTTTCAGTTGCTAAAAAATGTATTACTCTATTAGCTTGTAATTTTGACAGCATACTCGTACATAAAGAATGGAAAGCGCATAATTACGTACACATTACCAGCGTCAACAAAAATTAAAATATTTTGACTACTGGCATATCTGGCACTCATCGTTGTGTATCATCCCTATTCTACGATCTGCACCATCTGGCACTCATCGTTGTGTATCATCCCTATTCTACGATCTGCACCATCTGGCACTCATCATTATGTATCATCCCTATTCTACCATCTGCACCATCTGGCACTCATCATTATGTATCATCCCTATTCTACCATCTGCACCATCTGGCACTCATCGTTGTGTATCATTCCTATTCTACGATCTGCACCATCTGGCACTCATCGTTATGTATCATCCCTATTCTACCATCTGCACCATCTGGCACTCATCATTATGTATCATCCCTATTCTACCATCTGCACCATCTGGCACTCATCGTTATGTATCATCCCTATTCTACGATCTGCACCATCTGGCACTCATCATTATGTATCATCCCTATTCTACCATCTGCACCTTCTGGCACTCATCGTTATGTATCATCCCTATTCTACCATCTGCACCATCTGGCACTCATCGTTATGTATCATCCCTATTCTACCATCTGCACCATCTGGCACTCATCACTATGTATCATCCCTATTCTACCATCTGCACCATCTGGCACTCATCGTTATGTATCATCCCTATTCTACCATCAGCACCATCTGTCACTCATCAATACCTATCATCCATTTCATACTACCCACACCATCTGGCACTCATCAATGTCCATCATGCCTATTTTATCACCCACGACGTCTGGCACTCATCAATGTCTATCATCCATTTTGTACTCCCCACACTATCAGGCATTCCTGACAAACATTTGTTCTTATTTACTCTAGCACCGTCACTAATGGCTTACTCAGGGCTCTTTGGGGCCACGTGACCTACATAGTGGTTTAAGAGCGCTCGCTCTTCGTGCGAAATTCGATCGGACGAATTCCCGTCCAGCCCAGTGTTTCTTCCTGTTTGGGAACGGAAGGAATTGTCTGCATTTCCACAATTTAGCCGCAAATTTTAAACGGGAGCCAGCTCGAATGAAGGTAGCTCGAAAAACCCACACGTGTAAAAGAAGAACCTGATCAACTTAGTTGGAATAAAAAACAATTTTTGCGTGATCTCAACAGACTTGGATTCTGATAGCAGTGACGACGCTGCTGATGGGCCCCATCCTGTACCTGATCAACAAAAACTCGCCTTTTTACGACTACCACGGCCTCAAGGATGGCAGGGGGCTGTTCTCGCTGCAGAACTGCTCCTGGTATGTCTTCGGCGCCCTCCTGCAGCAAGGTGAGCACAGCTTTACAATCGTCATCAAAAGATGCGGTGTTACTTACGTTTAGATAGAGGCTTTTCGTTGATTTTAGCATGTGGATTTTCGTCACGTTTAAATTTAGTTCAATGCCTGTAGATTATTTTATCTAATGGATTGACGTCACGAATAGTTGAGGTGTTATTTATATTTAGTTAGATGCGTTTCGTTTATTTTATCATGTGGATTTTCAACACGAAAAATAGTGGTGTTATTTGCGTTTAGTTAAAGGCCTATCGTTTAATTTTCCTCATGGATTTCGTTTCAGCGAATGCTTGTTTTCTTTAGAAGTTTTTCATAGAATGCGTGTTTGATATTTTTCAGTGTCTTTGAAATGCAAATTAGGGAAGAATTTTCAGTGTCTTTGAAATGTAAATTTGGTAATATTTTTCAGTGTCTTTGAAATGTAAATTAGGTAATATTTTTCAGTGTTTCTAGCCCGAAAGCACAGGATTGAAGTTAGTGCTCGCAACACAGATATTTTTGCTACAGGTCTTCTGTTTCACCATCTCCAAAAGTGCGTACAATCCTCCCTACCTAAATATTACATTGATTTTTTAAGTGACCATATCTCTCTTGAAGTTATATGTAAATGTGATGACCTTCATACCAATGGGTTTGAGTTTAACCAGACTCGTTAAAAAATTGATCATTCAATTCTTCAAATTTTTTTCTATTGAAAAATAAATAAATTCCTGATAACCTCCATGCTATTTCATGCCTCAATAATGACATTTTTTCTAAAAAAATTCAAGTTCATCTGAATTAATTTAAGGAAGAAAGGTCGATTTGAAGCAGAACCTCCACGCAGGACGTAAGCGCTTTTCCTGGATAGGGAGGCTTAAATTCAATTAAAACTAATCTCGAGCATGTCGTTATCACCTTAAACCATTTCCCTTCAGGAGGCACCAATAATAATCTAATCCAGGGGTCCCCAAACTATGGCCCGCAGGCCACATCTGGCCCGCCACACAATTTCATCCGGCCCTCCAAACAAATCCCTGTGTGGTAGCCTTAAAAAATAATTATCGTGCGACTGGCATCGCTGAATTAAATTGTTTTCTTCATTTTTCACTCTTCTGGCCCGCATGAATTTGGGAAATATATATAATGTGACCCATACATTGAAAAGTTTGAAGACTCCTGATCTAATCTAATGTAGGAGCATCAGCTCACCAGCCCCACCCTTCCCTCCGCAGGCGGCACCAATAATAATATAATCTAATCTGGGAACATCTGCTCACCAGCCCCACCCTTCCCTCTGCAGGAGGCACCAATAATCTAATCTAATCTAGGAGCATCAGCTCACCAGCCCCACCCTTCCCTCCGCGGGAGGCACCAATAATAATCTAATCTAATCTAGGAGCATCTGCTCACCAGCCCCACCCTTCCCTCCGCAGGAGGCACCAATAATAATCTAATCTAATCTAGGAGCATCAGCTCACCAGCCCCACCCTTCCCTCCGCAGGCGGCACCAATAATAATCTAATCTAATCTAGGAGCATCAGCTCACCAGCCCCACCCTTCTCTCCGTAGGAGGCACCAAACTGCCACTGAGCCACTCGGGCCGGGTGGTGGTGGGGTTCTGGTGGGTGTTTGTGCTCATCATCGTCACCACCTACTCCGGCAACCTCGTCGCCTTCCTCACCTTCCCCAAGGTGAGCTTCAGTTTTCTCTTCTATGTATTGTAGGGAAATTCTATTAAAATGAGGAATTGTTTTAGTGTCCTTGGGTTTTGGATTCAGTTTCGGGTTGTGGGTGAATTTTTGAGGTCAGGATGAAGTTTAGGGTTGAGGATGAAGTTTCGGGCTGAGGATGGCGGTTAGGGTTATGGAAGAAGTTTAGGGTCGTGGAGAACGTTTAGGGTTGTGGATGAAGTCTTCTATAAAGAGAACGATGCCACTATCAAGTCACTTTATGTCAGGTTACTTTTCCCCTGATTGCGTATAAACTCTATTAAAAAGAGTACAATTATCTTTTCGTAAATTTTTGGGAGTTTATTCCAACTAGGACACTTCTACCGAATTAAAAATATCGTCCTAGAAATTGGATTGTTTTATACGACATTTAACGACGGCAACAACAACAAAAGAGCATTTTCAAAAGCGCGCGCATTTTATTTTATTCTTATTATGTAAATACCACACAGGCCTAAATGCAAATCACTTTGCAAAGATAGCATTCGATATTGTCGAATTACGAAATTTTAAAATTTCTTACTACAGCACAATCACACTTTTTTAGAAGAAAAATATTCGACTTGGAAATGTTTTGCATTCATCGAAGAAATTAGTTTGCGGTTTAATGGGTTTTCAATTGAGCACTAAATTATTTAGATGGGCGTTTGTACCCTGTCGGAAATGCTGTAATTCTTAATGGTTTAACTTCGGAAAATTCTATTGCAGCAGTTCGAACTGTATGAAACTCAACTGTATGAAACTCAACCACTCAGCTTAAAGACAAACAAATTACGATCCTGTTGTTCCTGTCTCTTAAAAATATAAGTTTCTAATACTCTTCCCCTTTTCTCTGATAATTCACAGCCATCATTGAAGGTTTTACTGCTTGTAAAGATCCCATTAAATAAACTGACATGATCCCAACAAATTCCGTTATATTTCATGTTAATACATAAACATCACCCAAAAATTTCACCTCTTCTTCTACTTTCACATCAAATTTCCTTCTCCTGACTGCGTCAGGCAACACCCGCCAGTGAAATGAAATCCCCATTCTTCTTGAACGATGACCTACCTTTTGAGTTGTGTTGAAAATCAGCGTCAAAGAGATCTGTATCATATTTGCCTAGATTAGCGTCCGTTGATTTGATGTGTGATGTTCAATGCAGTCAATTAACTTGTGAGAGAAAGTATTTTCCTCTCATACTTAATGGAAGTGAAAAGTGTAAGTCCCAGTTAACTGCAGGTTTTGAGAGAACGAAGTTAATCTTAAGCAACTCCTAATTTTTCAATAACATCACCGGTAAAGTGGTTGCATTTAATTGTTATCAGAGGCTGTTGTTTTTCCCCAGATCGAGAACGCTGTGCAAACTCTGGACGACTTGTTAGCTGCGAAAGGCTCCATGACCTGGGGGTACTTGCGGGGTACTGCCCTCAAGGAGTACTTCGAGGTGAGGGTACTTGCGGGGGTACTGCTCTCAAGGAGTACTTCGAGGTGAGGGTACTTGTGAGACACTGCCCTCATAATGTATTTTGAGGCGAGGGGAATTGGCGAGGTACTGCTCTCAAAAAGCATATTAAGGTGGGAGTACTTGAAAAGTACTGTTCTCAAGGAGTACCTGAGGTGAGGAGTACTTGCGTAGTACTACCATCAAGGAGTAATTTGAGGTAAGGGGTACCTACGGAGTATTTTAAGGTGAGGGGTCCTTGCAAGATACTGCCTTTTACTATTACCTAACTGATCACAGAAATTATGTACATCCTCTAACAATTTCCAAATGAATATTTCATAGAACGAATCAAGGAAGTTGGATACATGGAACCGGCATCGCTATCTTTTGCCAGTCAAGCGAGTGAAGCCACTTCTGCCGTCACAAGCCCCGCCTACTCGGCCCCAGTTGTGGAGGTGGTGTGGCAGTGGAGGGGTACCACCACCTCCATCATCAGCGACTGAAGACCGCGCTGTGAAATGGCAGACTTGCGCTACTCTGTGCTATACGTGTTTTTCCTTAGGCATATATTTCATTTGCGTCCTCGCTGAATGATAAAGAAAACATTTACATAGAAACATTTATTTAGCAACTTACATCCAGTTATGTTAAGAAATGAATAATTACATACGCTCTACACACCTGATTTTTTCTTCGTGTTCTAAGTTAATAAAGAACATTTTTAACAACCGTACAGTAATTTCATTGTTGTCCAGAGCAAAATTTATAGAATATAGGTTTTAAATTTACATACCTGAAAATAAAGTTAATTTATTTGTGATCTGACGGCTAATTTTTTTTCTGTTTATGAATGGTTTCTTCAAATAGTTTAGTAGAGTGATGACATCTTAAAGTAATATATTCAAACAAAACAATTTCACTAATAAATAAACATGATTATGTAGAGGATCAACTTCGAAACAGTGGTTGTCAATTGAAGTGAACAGTTTCTTTTCAATGCAAAACGAAGTGTAGAAATAAGCATTTTTTTAAGTTGTAGGTATTAGGATTCTTACACATAGCAAGATCTTGCTGACATTTCTTTTCAGCTATTAAACATATGTCAATTACATCATTTGATGGATAGGTCAAGTGCACTTTCTCTTTAAGATCAATGAAGTTTAAGGAATCTTTACTGCAAGCATTTCGACAAAGGGCAATGATACATGATTCGAAACGAAGAACATTTTTTGATTTTCTGACTATGTATCCTCCTATATAAGAAACAACATTATAAAAATATCTGAATTAGAACAAAATGCGGAACAATTTTCTACATATTTGGTAATGTATCCTCTTTGTATGAACCATTGCATTGGACATCGTCAGACGTTATTTTATTCTTAGAACATGAATTTTTAAACACTGTTATAGCGCAAGATGAGATGAATGAAGATGGGTTACTTCTACTAGATGCTGTCAAAATTGTTACTTCTTCAAAAGACGCGCAGTAACCATTAAGAACATCTTTTTTTCGTTCTGAACAAATAGACGTTAATAGGAACAAGCATTTTTTTTGCTGTCTGGTTGTTATTGCAAACACCTCTGCTTTCAATTTTCCAGAAAATCAATTTTAAATGATCTTAACGAAAAAAACGAGCGGGGGAAATATGAAATGCAGACACTATAATTAAAGTTTAATAATATCACCGAAGTGTTTGATACGGTCGATACAAAATAATTAATAGTTAGATGAAAAACAAATTGTGTCGGCCGTGAACGACGATGCTCGTCCAGGCGAGACGTGCGTTGGAGACGGCCCAAAGAATTAGAGCCGCTGTCATGACTCCAGGCGCAAACCCCCCGCGCCTTCCGTTAGTGCACCTAGGTGAACAATTAGAAAATTTGAAGATAAAAGGTAAATGAGAAATATAACGATCTGAATTGCGGAATATATAAATTAGTTCAAGACACCCAAATCTAACCCCGATCTGATGTACCTACACCCGCCGAAACTAAATTAACACCCACCGATCTGATCTCATACACCGACTCCAAATTTACACCCAATGACCTGATCTCTAACACCTAAACTAAATTTACACCCAATGATCTGATCTCTAACACCTAAACTAAATTTACACCCAATGATCGGTTCTCTAACACCTACACTAAATTTACATCAATGATCTGATCTCTAACACCTACACTAAATTTACATCCAATGATCGGTTCTCTAACACCTACACTAAATTTGACACCCACCGATCTGATTTAAACCACGGACCTGCTTCGAACTAGTTAACAAATAAATTGAATACCCTAGGCGCTATTATTTAACAGGTGGGAACGGAACACTTCAATGAGCTTCAACCGAACAATCTAATGCTTACGCACGACACACGAAAGCACTGCGACTTACTGCTCTAGTGGTGAAGCGAAGTGTCTTCTAGTGGTGGTGAGATGACGATGATGGGTGCGCACTCGCGCTCACAGGGCGCTTAGCCGCCTCCTCCCATGCCGACAGTGACGTGTCAACAAAACACCCACACGCTGCGTCGACGGACGGCGGAAGAAACCGTAACGGATAGTGAGGTAGCGGAGAGTCAGAGGTTCATGTGGCAGCGGTGAAAGCTGAAGATAGTCTGATGATTTTTGGTGCAACAGATCTGAGGTTGGATCTGCCAACAGTGGCTTCGAGAAAAGGTCAGTGGGCGAGGAATAAGATGTCGACAGTGCGAGTCGCTATGCCGGTTGCAAGATATATAATTGTCAACTGTACTATTGAAGTGTTCGTAATTACCGTTCCGCCATAGATGCCTATGATAATAAAAATGGCACATTTTCGACAGATCTTGACTTATTTTATACTCAAGTGAAAAACACATGCCCAGTTTTACAATTTTGTGGAACAGGTTATTAATGCTTTTAATACGAATTGACAATTCTTTAACTTCTGTTTTCCTGACTGACTCGCACATTAGGTTGACAGGTGTTGGGCAGCAAAGTGATGTTATATACAAAGCGTCTCCATCATGGGTAGAAAATACATTGCCGGCATTGCTTGAGTTAATAGGTTTCTTATATCCATATGACAAATTATTTCTGGAATTTAATAAATCAAACTCGCTAATAAATTTTGCTGTTGCCTCACTACCGCTAACACCGTCAATATTAATTTTTAGACAAATTTTACTTCATCGGCAAGGGAATCACTTAAAAGTTGAGCAGAGAGTTTGATATTCATCTTTTCTGAAGTAGTTTATGTGCTTTAATTTTAACTTCTAGCTAAATGTATTCATGTTAAAGTTTGTAATTCATGAAATTTCTGTACGTACGCGTGAAAACTTATTTCTGAATCTTTTTTTAAAGTACTACTCCACTTGTGTATAATGCATGAGCTCGGCACATTGGGAAAGTAGTCCTTGAACGCAGCATGGATAAGCTACATCCTTCCACTCCGAGTGTCAGCTACAAACTGAGCCCCGCTCATGCTCACCTCCGCGTCTGGGGCCGTCACCATACAGCTACCCAAAATTGGCTTCACTTTAGAGCGATGATGCCGGTTCCATGTATCAAACTTCCTTGGAATGAATCATACGAAGACAGCCATCCTTACACTTCGGTCTGCCGTCGTCTAGAGCCACAAATGATATTGCAAACTCCTGGGTCAAAGACATGTGCAATGAAGGTTTAGTTTCCAAATTTTGAAGTGAAAATAAGTTGGGATATTTTAGGCCGTATAAGTTTGAACTCGAACAAAGTAAGGTAACAAAAATAACGTAGTTTTATTCAGAGGTGTGGTTCAAGGTTAGGGTTTGGGCTTTGTTTCGATAAACGGCAATTTCAAGTTATATTATATAAAGTGAAGTCTGTTTCAGTTTTTTTGGGCAACTTTAGATACTTTTCAGAAAATGTTATTGATGCTGTTAAACGTCTTATGAAGCAGCGGTCGTTGCACACTTTTCTTACAAACCGCTTGCAATGAATGAGACAAAACAGCAAAATATAAAATTGATTCCTGTAAATCCTGTGGCACAGTAAATGACCTCAAAATAAAAAATCGCTAGAAGTTATTCATCAAATCTTACAACTGCCGTCTCGCTGCGCACATCAGACATCTCCTGTCCGCACCCTACCGTCAGTACGGCATATAATTGGTTAAACACTCTTCTTGTCGGTACACGTTCGAGGGGTCAACATTTCGGTACACATTCGAGGGGTCAACATTTCGGTACACATTCGAGGGGTCAACATTTCGGTACACATTCGAGGGGTCAATATTTCGGTACACTTTCGAGGGGTCAATATTTCGGTACACTTTCGAGGGGTCAACATTTCGGTACTCATTCGAGGGGTTAACATTTCGGTACACGTTCGATGGGTCATCACATTTCGGTACACGTTCGATGGGTCAACACTTCGGTACACGTTCGAGGGCTCATCAATTTCTATGGAATGGATGAGGACGATTTTGAGCGCCTAATTGTAGGTGAATGTTGGATGACTTCGGCCTTTGGTTGGCCTTTAAATCTGATCGGGAAGTGCAGGAATCCTCAGATGATCCAGGGATCATTGAAAGAGGCGGGTATCATAACATGATACAGGAATTGTTGAATGAGGTAAGTACCATTACATGATACAAGGATCATTATAAGAATGCCGGTATCATTACATGATACAGGAGTTGTTGAATGAGACAGGTACCATAACATGATACAGGAGTTGTTGAATGAGACAGGTACTATTACATGATACAGGAGTTGTTGATTGAGGTAGGTACCATTACACGATACAGGAATCAACAGATAAAGCAGGGATTACCAAGTGAAACAAGAATTTTTAAATGAAACAGATACCTTCAGATGAAATTGGAATCATCTGATAATGCGGAGATCAAACAAGGTAGAAAGCATGAGACGGATGATGTGAGAATCATCGGAGCATGCAGGAACCATTACACAATTCAGGAATCGTGAATTGACGTAGGAATAATCAGATGATGAACGACTTATATCATAAGATGATCTAGTAGTGGAATGGTACAGGAAAGTCGCCAACGGCAGTCGCCCAGCGTCGCTTCTAAATCTGTGCTGCAGAACGCGCCGTTGTATCGCCGTATGTAAACAGAATACGATATGCTTCTGCCCGGAAAAAAATTGGTTATGCGGTATATCATAAGTTGCGAGCTTTTATTAATAAGCTATCAGAAAAGCATGTACGAGGTACTGATTTTATTATTTATATCAGGGTGTATATATTACAGTGATGTTAAAGATTTGAAATGTTCACATTTTTCTGTGATTTCTTGAAAAGTACATAGAAAATTAAACACTTTTAATGCTTTTCAACCATCGTGAAAAGAAGAAATTGTTCACATCCCAGGCTTTGCTTTGACCATCAAATCTGTGCTTCACAACTGCATCGAGCCATTTTCTTATTTGGAACTTGAGCGTTTCATGGGGCGTGGATCTCTACCAGCACGCGGCTCAATTTTTCAGCAGGTCATGAAATATTTCTCAAGCTGCGGTAAGTTTTCATCATTAACACCATCCTCATAACAAGAGTAGGGGCTCCAAAGTTGTGAGATCAAAGTTTTCCTTGAAGTTCTAATACGCTGCTGTTAAGCATCTTGCTATCCAAGCTCCCCAGCGTGTGCTAAAACTCCTCGATAGTTGATTTGAGTCCATCCTTGAAAATGTTCCCTTGCTGCTGGTACAACTACCTTTCTTCCCCAAGCAACTACCTGTACATGGATTAAGTTCGCTGCTGGTATTCTTCGATGTACTTCATTGCAAGGCTTATGCTTTTGTTCTAAAATTCTTCCAAGAGTTCTTCTTGAAACTCGTCCAACTCCAGACGCAGCTGTCGGGTCTCTTGAGTGATTTTAAATAACACAGCGGGTTCCTCTCCAACGATCCCGTCTATGATGCTGCCGGTATCTCTATTTGATACTTCACTCTCCTCTATAGTTAAATTCTCCAGCGTTGCTGTGCTTGTCAAGATGGAATCCTCTACATCTTAGTTTTTACGGTCGCTGGTTCTTCGTTGCGAAGATTTTTTCCCCTGATTTATTGAGTCTTGTTTCTTATTTGTTTTATAGTGCCGGGGTCTGATTTACTATTTTTTCAGTGTCTCCTCGATATTACTGTTTTCATCGTCATGCAACTGCTAATATGCTGTCGAAAACTTTTATCCGCGTTTTAAACGCAACTTCTGTCCTCTTTTTTACAAACAGTCTTGAGAACTAGAAGTATAATCACATTCAGGATTTATGCTTTTTAAGCGGGCGATGACCGTTTGAACAGTTTACCAGTTCAAATGATCAACATTTTGGTCAATTTTCTATCCTTTGCTATCCTCCAGTCGGCTTTCACTTGCAGACGCATCAAATTTCTGAGCTTCTTCATGGGGTTATTTCTTAGTTTTCAGTAGTGATGATTTTCGAATTTATGGTGTCTCATCATACTAGTGCTATTGTTTTTCTCGCCATGAAGATAAGCTTTCCTTGTTACTTCTGGGAGATGCGTCGAAGGGATCAGTTTACCAAGTTTAATACTTGTCTGAGGTTGTTCCATTGTCCTGATCATAAATACACGGGGCTTTGGCGCGACGGGCGACTGCGAATTCTCGTAGCTGTGATACCAACCACAACAAGACTACTAGTCCCCAGGCCTTCATGTTTGTCCTGCGGTTTTCCGCCCTTATTGTAGAAATTTAGGGAAAATTTCGGCTACGTATGTGGAATTTCAAATTAAATACGAGTAACTCGTGTAGCAATGATACAGGAAACAAAGAAAGCCAATCTCAAGACTTTCAAGTTTGTTCAGCGGTTTCTCGTCATTTATGAAAAAAGTGAAGATGAATTTCGTTTTACGTTCTTTAAATTTGAAACTAATGCGAGTAGCTGTGATACAGGAAACAAGAGTTCAGTTATTCTCAAGGCCATCAGTTCATATTTGTTCAGCGGTTTCTACGGCTCATTGAAGGAAGAAGGACATGGGGATGAATTTCGCTCCATGTTCTTTCAATCCCGATCATAACATGAGCAAGTCGTGTAGCAGTGACACTGAGTAGCGAGACAGTTATCAGCTTCCAGTCATGCTTGTCACTTTTCTGAAACTCTACGTGTTGACTGAAATAAATTCAATCCTGCGTGTATAAGGAAGTAAAATTCATTACAGCTGAACCTCAAACTTGACCGATCTCGTCGTTAATACTAAAAAGCATTCATTACAGCAGAACTTTAGCTCGTAGCTAACACGAAATTCAAAACCTGACGTAGAGGTGGTGCAGGAGAGTACCAAATGACCTCACAGTCGTGATGCGGCGAGTTTGTTTTTTAATTGCAGGGGTCGGAAGGGAAGTTCGCGCAGATCGGTGAGCTGGCACAGGTGCACCCGAGTGAAGACGAGACCGTCTTTCAGAAGGTCAAAACCTCCGACCACGCCTACATCCAGTGGAAGACCAACCTCCTCGTCATCATGAAGGAAGAGTTTCTCCGCACCGACAGCTGCGACTTCTCTCTCGGTCAGTGACTAGCGTGACTTCTCTTTGGATCAGTGATAAACGTGACTTCTCTTTGGGTCGGTGACTAGCGTAACTTCTCTGTGGGTCAGTGATAAACGTGACTTCTCTTTGGGTCCGTGACTAGCGTAACTTCTCCTTGGATCAGTGATAAGCGTGACTTCTCTTTGGATCAGTGATAAACGTGACTTTTCTTAGGATCAGCGATAAGCGTAACTTCTCTTTAAGTCAGTGATAAGCGTGACTTCTCTTCGGGTCAGGGATAAGCGTGACTTCTCTTTGGGTCAGTGATAAGCGTGGCTTCTCTTTGGGTAGGTAACTAGCGTCACTTCTCTTTGGATCAGTGATAAGCGTGACTTCTCTTGGGTGGGTAACTCATGACTTCTCTTTGGATCAGTGATAAACGTGATTTCTCTTTGGGTCATAAACTAGCGTGACTTCTTTTAGGATCACTGATTAAAGTGACGTCGTTTTAAAACAAAAGCAATAGTGACATTTTTTTTGGTCGGTGAATAACGAGGTTATTTGTAGTATTAATGACCAGAAGGAATTCTTTCAAAGCCATTGATTAACAGGCTAGGTTTGGTTAAAATTGAACACGAACAAATACTCGTATATCATAATAAATATCATAGCCAGCGATGGTACTGCTAAGTTTTTCTAAAGCTGTGTGAGATTATGAGGCAAAATTATTCATTTGCACCTTATGGGATCTTCATTTAATTTTTCCCGACATAAATTCAGCATAAAGGATCCCATTACTAACGTGGAATTCGTTGGAACTTAACATTTAGCTGAATTGATCTTCATCAGCATTGGAGTCGGAATTCTTTCTCCTGATTTAACCCACGCATTGCCGCGAAGATATTTGCAAAACAGCTATTAGAGTTAGATATTTGTAATAATCTCCTTACTTTATCATTCTTGAAATTTCAGAGTAAAAGATCCCTAGACTGTTATCTTTCTCTTTTCTTAAAACATGCTTCATTTAAACAACTTCTACAACCATAATTGTTTTCTCGTCCGCTCTGACTGCATCACGTACCTTATGTCATATGAGAAGTTTCTCTCTCTCTCTAGGCTCTTTTGAACATAGTTCATGATCAGCCCATTTTGCTGAGATATAACACACAATGATGATTTCATTTTTTTCAAAAAGTACGGACTCTCATGAATAAAAATTACGTACTTCTTCATCACATCGCTCACAACTATACATTTAAAACCCGCACTACGTAGTCGCCCTAATTACTAACGCTGATTCTTGCAGCTCCATAAATTGTACGGTATTATGATAGGATCTTTGTCTGACGTCTACCACCTAGAAAACATCTGAAGTTTACGTCCAAACTCAGATATTCGAGTCAACTCCTGGTATCTGCGCCCGGTACACCAGGATGTATGATCTGAGATACGTTCCTAATGTTCATTTGAAAAATCACTAGAAGTTTTTAATTGTCCAATGATTTCCTCTAGGTCGACAAGAGTTCTTCCCTGAACACGTGGCCATGGCTGTCCCCAAAGGCAGTCCGCACCTCTGGAAGTTCGACAAAGAGTGAGTAATGAACTGTCTGCCAACATTTTCTTTCCTGACTCTCTTCTGAAAAGGAAACGTGTTTTTGCAAAACCCAAGATTGTGAACTCGTTGTGCTATGAGCATAGGGGAAAGCACTAGTTTTGGAGTGCAGATTTGAGAGGTTTCATTGAATTCGATGTCAGAAAATATGAATAAAACAATCCCCGCTGAGGAGTAACAACGTAGAAACGCGTTACTACCTGAGCCTGACCTTGTGGTAACACTAAAACGAAATAAAAAGTGTATCTAAGCTGAAATAACAGCATGCGACTAGCATTTGCACTAGTTATCGTAATGCCAAATCATGAGCGAACATAAGAAGGATGTAATTTTGTTTTCAGTGGAAAAAAATGTCATTTTCATGAGAGAAGCAAAACGTAGGTTTCAAAAGTCTACTCAGATGCTTGGGAAGAGGCTTCCTGTTTCTCATAGTTTTGCTAAATCTTGTGAGGTAAAATATAAAAAAACACTCAATAAATCATTCACCATTGAGACAATATTAAGAAAATGCCTGGCCAATTTTTTCGCTCATTTAATAGGTCAGGTTCACGCCGCAGTGACGTGTTTCTACGTAGTAACTCCTTGCAAAGGTTGTTCTATTCTTGTTTCGCCGGTGCTGAATTCACATGTGCTCTCAAATCAGCACTCCGAGAACAAGTGTCTTCCTCTTTGTCTGTTACGTACCGTATTCTCGATCTTGCTATTTGGGTTACATGAGGTGCTTCATGACATTGTTAAGTGACATTGTGGCCAAGGATTGTGTTTTAGGATTTATTTGAAAGAGCGCTCAAATTTCATAACGTAGCGTATTACTGGTGATTACCCCGATATGCGAGTCATTTCGATGTGCTCAATGTAACTGCGTGTCTACGAAGCTATACATCAACTTATCCTTACTGAAGCGAATCCAAACGTATCAATCCAGGCATTTCAGGTATCTATGTATTTCTGCAAGTTACCATTTTGTGCGATACAACTCATTTTTCTCATCCGCAATGAAACCAAATAACATTCTAACGGTTGTTCGAACGCATCCCAACGAAGAACACCTTCTATTCCAATTCTAACATTAACGCAACACACGCAGCCTCACACTCCCCACCTCGTGACATCGTCCTAACATGCCCCCACCCCGCCGCCGCCAGGATCAAGCTGATGCTGAAGGGCGGGCTGGTGCAGAAGTGGATGAAGGACCATTGGCCGAAGAAGGACCGCTGCTCCTCCACGGCGTACGGCAGCGGCGACGGCACGAGGACGGTGTCTCTGTCGGACATGCAGGGCTCCTTCATCCTGCTCGGGCTGGGTGGGTGGCGTGGGGGAGTGGGGCTGGGGGACTGGGGTTGTGGGAGTGGGGCTGGGGGAGTGGGGTTGTGGGAGTGGGGCTGGGGGAGTGGGGTTGTATGTGTGGGAGGTGGGCGATTTGAATTTCTTACTTTCTTTCTTGCTCGATTTGAACTTTTTTGTATGATTTGATATTTTTTACAAGACCCGAATTTTATTCGTGAAGTATGAACTTTACCAGTTTATGAACTGATGAGTGGGGGTAGGTGTGTGAAAGCTGAATGAGTAGGGAGGGAAGCTGAGTAGAGGGTAGGATAGGGTGCGTGAGTATGAGACGAGTCACACAGATAGGTCACAGTGATGACTGCAGCCAGCAGTTGAGACCATATTTCAGCACTTTTTTCGAGTCGCTGCAGTTTCTGGTGCGTAAATAATTCAGAGACAGTCCAGAGAAGTGAATTTTTGATGATTCGCTGACCGCTTCTGACTGGCCTGCCTCGCGCGTTCCTCCGTTGACGTCAACATACCGCAGACTGCTATTGAGCCACTCACGGGGCGCGCGCTTTAACTTCTTTTAAAATAACAAAGATTTTAATTTCTGTATCGTACCGTTTTTGGTATTTTTGAACGACAGTTCAAAATGATGTTTGATATATCAATGTTTGAGAAGGGATATTTGTATCACTGACGGGCACACATTTTGTGTCGTGCCGTCTTGTCAGTAACGTTTTTGGTTAACAAATCTTGCGTCCATAAAAATGTAGACAAAAATTCGTACTGTGTATTCTTACAGTGAGTGAAAAATTAATTTGTACAGGATTTTCATAAAGTAGAGTTAACAATCGAAGAATTTTTCATTGTTATTCATCGTTATTCAATTTTTTCATTGTAATTGTATCCCCATCGAGCACACAACTATTGTGTCTACAGGAATTTCCGCTTCTAGGAGGAAGATGTAAGGTCCCATGCTGACATTTAGGTAGGACTTGCCTTTATGGAAATAGGATAAATTTATTTTTGTTACAGATCATGTTTTCAGTTCACCCACTGTCTTTTTCAGCACCAATTACTTGATTTTTCGACCTTTACCTTGGTTCATGCACTTGCGCTGGGTGCGAGGATACACCTTGTGCTTGCTTGTACATTGATTCCCATTCCCTTAATTTCATCCTCAATGACGTGTTCCTCATTCCCCTCCTGGGAACACCTCTGTTGTTGTTAGCGAGGCTTAATCTAACTTGTAATCTATTCTGCGTTTCATAAACCAACTAGTACACTCGGAAACCGAAGTAACGATTAAATCATTTGATTTCATTCCTCAATCGACATCATTGACTGAAATTAAATTTGATCACATTTTCTATTCGCGTCTTTTGATCATTTCGTTTTTTGACTTCACGCAGCTCGTGCTATATGAACAACTTTGTCATACCGAATTAATACGTTTTTAGTAGGATGCTTACTTCTTTTCAAGACATGTTTTTCGCGTGAGAATCTCTTTTGCAGGATACAGTGGGGGGCAAAATATTTCAAAACATTGATTAAATCGCCAGATTACACATTTCTAAAGCACGTACAATTACTAAAATTGAACTATATACGTAAACAATAATATAAACAGGTTAATTATATATCTAAAACTCACAAATATTTAATAGAAAAGATATCATAGAACATGTATAATTAATACGTGAATAAAATTTTACAATACTCGACTTTTTCTCGATATTATACGTTAAATTTTTTGTTGAATTATTCAAGAATGTTCTAATCTATTCTAATATTTAGCAGCCGAACTTTCGTCCTCATTCATCTCCAATAACCTGTCATTGATAGAGCAGCTCTTGTTCTGATAGGTCGTACGCATGAGTAAGAATAAGGACATCAGCCAAGACCTTCGCAAACGTATTGTGGATCTACATAATGAAGGTTTCAGAGATCTGAAGATATGTGCACAACTGTGTGTTCCTATAGCCTCGGTTCAAACCATAATACGTAAATGGAAATGCCAGAATACGACTCTCAGTAAGCCTCGAACTGGCGTCCACGGAATATTAACGACCCTGCTCGTCGAAAATTGGTCCCAACATTGGCAGGTCTCAAACTACTCGTGAAAAATTGAAGGATGATCTCAAGGCTTCTGGGATCAAAGCCAGCAAACACACGATCAGCAGGGCACTACGTTATGTAGGTCTTAGCTCCCGCACCCAGAAACGTCACGTCACGTCAAGGCCAGGCTGAAGTATGCCAACGACCATTTGAATGAGCCAGCAGCGTTTTGGAACTCAGTACTGTTATCAGATGAAACAAACATCGAACAATTTGGGAGAAAGAGCACAAACCATTTTTGCAGGCAACAAAACGAAGAGTATTAACCAAAGTGCACCGTACCCACTGTTAAGTTTGGAGGTGGCTCAATCATGGTGTGGGGATGTTTCAGCTCATCAGGGGTAGGTAAACATCACATCATTGAAGGAACCATGAATGACAGAAACATCATGAAATAATGGAAGAGCAACTCCTACCCTCAGCTCGTTTGTTAAAATTGAAGCGTGGATGGACCTTCCTACAAGACAACGATCCAAAGCATGCTGCAAAAGAAACCAAGGAATGGTTGAGGATAAAGAAGATAAACATTTTAGAATGGCCAAGTCAATCCTCGGACATGAATCCGATCAAAATATTGTGGAGGGAATTAAAATTGAAAATTCAGAGGAGAGGTCCTAATATCATCACTGAACTCAAAGAAATTTGCATTGAAGAATGGAATAACATCACACCCAAAACTTGTAAAGGGCTGGTAGTGAAAAACTTCAAACGTCCCGAAGCCTTAATTAATAATAACAGTTATGCAACGAAGTGTAAATGTTTGTATATCTTGATATGTATGGTAAACTTTTGTTCACGTATTTATTATACATGTTCCTATATATTTTTCTGTTAATATGTCTGGGCTTTAGATATATTATTAATCTTTTTTTACTCTTGCTTATATGTAGTCCAATTTTCGTAATGGTACGTGGTTTAGAAAAGTGGAATATGGCGATTTAATTAACGTGTTGTTTTATTTTGCCCCCACTGTATCTACACTTTCGTAGAATATGCCAATTTATTAAGGGGCTTAACCATATTTAAGATGTTCACGTTTCCTATAGGATATAACGTTTTCGCATGATATAAACTTTCATGCTCAATTTCAACTATTGTATAAGACTTGTTATTTCTTATAACACATGCATTCTGTTCGCGAAGTGTAAAATTAAACCAGTTTATGAACTGATGAACGGCATGAATTCTTTTTGGAGAATATGTTTTTCTCCACAGGGTTTATCCTGGCGTTCCTGTTCATGATGTGCGAGTTTGCAGTGCGGTGTACGAGGATCACCTTGCCAGGTACGCCCCCCAGCACCTCCTCTACCGTCAAGTCCATCCGCTACTAGTGCACGAACTGCCCGTCTTGGCTTCTTGTGGCGCTCTAGAGCACAATCCCTGCTTCATTAAGACGATCTGGAGCATGTGCCTAGGTTGCTTAGGGTGCTCTGGAGCCTTTTTCTTGCTTTATTAAGATGCTCTGGAGCATATGCCTCATATTCTTATTTCTTAGCGCGTTTTGGAGCCTGTTTTTTTGCTTTCTTAGAGCACTCTGCAATGGAGCTCATTTTCTGCTTCATCAAGACGATCTGGAGCATGTTCCTCGTTGTCTTATTTCTGATTGTGCTGTGGAGCATGTTCATCGCTCTCTTACGGTCTGTGGAGCATGTTTCTTGCTTCATTAAAACTATCTGGAGCCTGTTTCTCGCTTTATTAGAACGATTTGAAGCCTATTACCAGTTTTCTTATTTATTAGCGGGCTTAAGAGCCTGTTTCTCGCTTTCTTAGGGTGGCCCGGAGCATGCATCGTGCTATAATAAAATTTTCTAGAGCCTGCTCCTCATTTTCTTATTTTATAGCGTGCTTTGGGCCTCTTAGGGTGTTACGAGACATGTGGTTTTGAGTATGTGGAGCATGTTTTTTGAGGGCTCTGGAGTGCATTCTTCACTATCTAGGTGTTTTAAAACAAGTTCCTCTTAGTTTTAGAACTGCGTTTAACACCACAATGTTGCAGTTGAGTACGGCTATGTAGGTATCTATTATCTGTATTGAACACATAGCTTCTATTTTTGCTGTTATCTCATTTTTTTTACCATGACAAGCTTGTTCCAGAGAGTATCATGAATTTCTCTTGATGTCTATTAATGTCCTCTATTTTTGTCGTAAATAATTTTGGATCTTCGTTCTTGCATTCGGAAAAATTTGTAAGACTTTTTTAAAAGTTGGGATTTGGCTGAAGTCTTTAGTGGGCATAATACAAATCGCGCATAAAGTCCCATTTCACGGATGCGGCCTGCTCCAGACCCGCGATATGTAGCGCTGCTTGGCAGAATGATCCTTTTATTTTCGTCTGAAAATAAAACTTTTTAACCAGGCATTTTTTAAGAATAAATTGATTCTTAACTTGCCTTCGATTTTTAAAATCAGTCACACGAAAGGACGTGTGTTTGCAAAAGAGACTGGAGTCTCGCTCAGGAATAAACACTTCAACCCAGCAGTTTTGTGTTCTCTCCTTGCATATGTCGCTCTTTCGTTGTTTTCCCGTGAATGCGTAATTCCTTTATAATCTTGGCTTTATTCTTGAATTCCGATTTTCTTGAAAGGCCGGGGTTTGTAATTTTTTCTGCACCGACACACTGCTTTTGCGGCACCCAAGTGGGTATATCAGCTCTGTTGTGCATTTCTCAGCTTTGAAATTCATTCTTCAGTTATTAAACTACGTTCCCCTTAACCCCAGAATGGCAACCCTCGTGGGGGAATTGCATCATCCCCAAATCCATTAGGGAGAAAATCATTCCAGGTTAACGTTCTAGGGTGAATCAATGGAGTTATAACTTATTATTTAACCCTCTGTAAACAATTTGAGTAAATTTGGTCAATGTGTTTAAAACAGAGGCTGGTCCTTATCCAGCATAAGTGCCTAAACCATTACAACCGTCGTGTTCTTTTTTCGAGTCCGAGTGATTTTTTGATCTTCTATGCAGTTAAGCCGAAAAATGAACTGGAACATTAAACGTCTACTAGAAATTTCGCGTTCATGTTCAAGATCTTCGTTGATTACCTTAGCTACATGCATTTGAAATATCTCATGCACCATGGCTGGATTTTAGTTTTATCATTGAAGGAAAATTGATCAAATAGATCTTCCTCAAATGACAATGTCTCCGAAAACCTATTCTTCGCACTTACGGAAGATTGTCAGAGCAGAAAATATTCCGATTTAAAATTGTAAAACAACAGCAGGCTCTTGGTCAGGGTGACTAAGGTGACACATTCCCAGTGTTTTGCGCTCAAAACCGTAGTTTTTAGAGAATTTGTTTTATTCTATTCGAAGTGCGACCGAAATTCGTATTCGTGAATGTTAGCCAAAAGAGCTCAGTTCTCCATGTGTTTGCAGGCTTCAGTTCAATACTAAGCTAATAAGTAATGGCATTTTTAGATTTAGTAAAAATATCTATTCAGCTGGTTTGAAATTTGCATAGCTAGAGCCGGGACGGACTTTGAATTATTTAGAGTGGGCAAACCGAGTCTTCCCTGGTGAAGTTTTGTCATATGAGAGTACAGTGTTGCGCAAGAATAAATCGTTCAAGAGATTTTTTTTCAAAGCAGCTCATGATGAATAATTGTGTTGGGGAACTGATGTCACGCAACGAAGGACGATGAAAGTTTGTTCCCAGTTGATATTACTCGAATTCATTCGTTCTGAGTTCTTATTTTTATTGCTCTTAATTCTGAGCTCTTATTTTCAACTCTCCTTGCTCGAGAATAGGATTTAAATTATTCCTAATTCTGAGCTCTTGTTTTCGATTATTCCTTGTTCTGAGCTTCTGTTTTCAATTGTTCCTTGTTCAGAGCTCTTGTTTTTGAGCTTTTATTTTTAATTTTTCCCTGTGAGAGCTCTGTTTTTTCGATTGTTCCTAGTACAGAGTTTTCATTTTCTTCTTAAGTAGCATTTGAACTTTCATTTCGTCATTATGAATTGTGCGCAGTATATTGTTTTGAGGTGAAATGTTCACGAATGAACTATACCGAATAAAATATACAGAAATAACGTTTGCAGAAAGAAAATGTTCAGGATTAAAATGCTCTGAAATGCAATATTTCGGTATAAAATGTTGTAGAATAATATATTCCGAGTGAAATCTTCCAGACAATTTTTTTATGGAGGAATTGTTCCGAGGAAATAACTATTCACGAGTGAACTGTTGAGGGATAAAACGTTCATTCGTGACTTGGGCGTAATTTTATTTTTCACGAAATGATTTACACGCTGAGACCATCTACGTAAGCATGGCGTGCCGCCCTTCTCCTTGTCCCAGCCAGTTGTAGCTCTAGTTACGCCATAAAATGAAAACAGCTTTTTGTCATCGCGGTGTGCACTTAGTTTGAACATCATTTCTATTCCTTAGAGTTTTTTCAATAATTCTGAGTCAATATGCAAATTTTTTGAAACATATATTAAAACCCGGTTTTCATCTCTATATTCATGACATTGATGCCATTCCTTAGTTTATACCTACACACATGCCGGAACAATGATGCATATTCGTAGATCAACAGCCGTGCCCACAGCCCCATAACTACAAATGATCAGACACCTTTGAACAATTTTTGCAATACCTACACACTTATGTAAGTACGTATTGCATCGCACGCGCGTACTAGTACATTTACTTTCATTTTCCCGCCACTACACATTCATCCCCGCACATGTTCATACACGCACTTCACTAGGAATTAGAAAGTCACTCAAATAAAAGGCTCCTGTTGCAAAGTCTTAATTACATTTTGCTCCAACTGCTACTCCATTTTTAAATGCAGATTCGATATAAATGTTTAAACAAATGACGAATAGAAAAGCAAACACTCGCTTGGTATTTACTGGCATTCGTTTTAAAATCTGTGATTCTTGTAGCTCAGAAAATGAGCAAATGCGTAAAGTTCGACGACGTAATATTTTAAATCATGTTCGGATAATTACTTGAATATTTGAACGCGCACAGTTTTTAAGCACTAATTACGTCATGGCTATACGCACAATTTTTCCTGGCCTTTCTGCATCATATTTTCAAGCGCCAATGCATGAGACTTTGGAGGTCGTTTCATTTAATTGTTTTGATTGACTTTCATGATATCTTTGAAATTTACTCCTACTGTATTAAGAGCTGAGTGCATAATATTTCCAAGGGTATAAAATGTATAAAAATCTTCTTGTACCTGTAATACAGAAAGAAATTCATCAGTGACAACGCTGATTGAAGTGCAGGGACAGTTCAGATTAGATGAATTTCAAATAACGTAATTTCAAGGTGCTTTGGTTCTGATTCCGTTCTGATTGTGGATAAATTTCGTAGCTGAGTTGGGGTTACTTGCATTTTTGCTTAAAATTAAGATCTTTCAAAGACTGAGCTACTGCAGTTAAGGGCTCCTACGAACCAAATTCCCGAGATGGTGAGATAATTCATTAAATTGTATTCGTGCTCTTATAAGATGCTCTCTCTTGAATAAATAACTTTTATTAACCATACTTCCTAACGAATGAAATAGTGCTCAAAAGAACCCTTATAAACTACACTCTCTTAAAGAGCTGAATGGAACAGTAAAGTGCTTTTATGAACCATTCTTCCTTTAAACGGCGAAAAATAGAACATATGCTCTTATAAACCACAATCCCATCAGGAACAAAGTTGCGCAGAAAAGAGCTTTTATAAACTTACTTCCATAACAATTAAGATTGTGCCCTATAGATCGTTTACAAACTATGCTCCCTAAAAAAATAGAATGTACAGTAAAGAGCTTTTACAAACCATATTTCTTTAAGGATTGGAATCGTGCATTAAAGAACACTAAATGAAGCACTGTCCCTAAAAGAGCCAAATCCTGCAGCAAAGAGCTCTGGTCGATAGCTCTTGAGATTTTCAGCCAAAGTCAACGCTGTTCATGGCTGCACTGGCGAGCGGAACAAATTTCTTGAATAAAATAGGACTTCTCGAATGGCAAATGCACGCAAAATGCTTGCTTTGGGAGACTTTCGCTCCGCGCTGAGTGGCGAGAGTCACGCGCGGGCACTCAATTGTGAGCTTTTTCAGGCATCAGCATTCTGCAGCCTGTATGTGAGTGAATAAGTGAGTGCGCTCTGATTGAGCTATGCAAGCTAATAAGTTCATAGTAAAGTAATAATGTAATGAGTGAAGATCTTCAGATCGAACTGCACAATTATATCTTTCTAGTAGAAGTGTACGATCACGTTGATGCTGATCGAACTCAACGATCGCGTTGATGCTAATCGAACTGCTCGATCGCATCGGTGCCCATGAAACTCCGCTGGTATGCCTGGATTGATGAGGCTTTGAATAAGTCCTTTACGCAGATCTTTACATGTACAAGTGCTGGTCAAAACGGGATGTTGGTACTGTGTAGTCATGAAGGCGGACGCAACTGCAAGACTTAGCAATGCAGGCCAAGCCCTACATTGACGTAAGAAATGTACTCATCGCGTGAAAATTGCACTCATGTGAAAATCGAACTCGTAGCTGCCAGAAGTCGAATCGGTGGGCGGAGCTTGAAATGATGGTTAAACTGCTCTGACAAACTAGTACAGATTAAATTGCAGGAGTATTCCTGCCCACACCAACTGGTACTTCTACCGTTGGCTTTGTTCAGGTTTGCAACAACCCACACAAGAGTGCGGCATATGCCGACTGCTCACAGCCGCGTAGTTATGTTTAATCAGCGCTTGATGACGCTGCAGTTCAATTTCAGTAGGGTTGATGTTGCATAGATTTGATCATTTGTGCTGAAATGACAGACGTATTTGGTCATTTTGAAAGTTTAAAAAAAAATGTATTTTATCTTTTGTACTAATCTGCCAGATTTTTGATAATTTTAGTGTCATGAGAGATATTTCTAATCATTTTCTTTTCTTATTTTAATGCACAGCGGATTGCTAGTGTGCAGTTTCACGTGAATACACAGCATTGTGTGATAGCACCGTGTCATGCTAATGCGCAGCACTGTGTACTAGCACAGTGTTCTGTTAATGCAGTCCAATGCTAGTGAACAATTGTACACTCACACACTACAACTGTTGAACGAAACTTAAATCAAGATAGATGACTATAATTTCAATACCTAAAAGCGATTTGAGCTGCTTTTAAAACTATGTGGTGAAAAAATTTAATAACATTTAATAAGTAGAACAAATTTCTATAAGATTGCTATAACCTCCGGGGTGATAGATATGAATTGGAGCTCACTACAATGATTAAAAACGTGGTAATGGTGTGGATAATCGTTAAAATAGTTACTGAGTCATTGACGAATAATTTACTCGTATCGAAAATTTAAGCATAGTTATTCATTTCAAATTTATGGGGTTTTAAGATACTTGCCGCCTAGTTAGTGCCTTGAGTATTGAATAAATAAGTTGTTACGGTTGGTGGAGGCTTGAGGAAGTTTTTATACGTCCATTTTGATTAGATGTGTGGGAATCTGAGAAACTGTTTTATTTCGGGTGGAATCTCTGTTCCATTTACATCATTCATCAAACTAATGAGTCGGTTCTTGTCCAAACCTAGCAATTTGATCTGGTGTTAATGTTCATGGAAATGATTAAAAAGTTTTAAAACAATAGGCGTTTTGAAATGTTTCATTTGTTCATGGAATGGTCACTGACTCCGCGAACACGTCCACGTAAACTTCGTGATATACTTATGCACAACTGCTACAATATTAAATACACGACGCTACAATATTAAACAAATTTGTTAATGTCGTGAACGCATTAAATGGTTTATGCTTTTCATGTCAAAGTAACAAGACGAATTTGTGTCTTTGCTTTCAGGAAGTGAAAAGCGATTGAGTCAGAAGTCTGCTTTCAAATCCTCCCCCGTGGCCTTCATGTATCCTAGCGAGATGAAGGGGTACTACAGCAACACTAGTTAGAAGCCTAGTTAGTTGCTTCTGCAGCTGCCCTCGCGACCTACATGTACTCTGACTTGTTAAAAAATTGCCCAGGTAATCGAAAAAATACGTCATCAGTCAGCTCATAATTGATGCGTGTGACAGCTCTGGCGCTGCGCAGCCGCTGCGCAAAAATGTTCGCTTTACCGTAGTAGTTGCCGGCAATAAAAATTTACTGCCTTCATGTGTGGCAGCGCTGCTTGGCACCCGTTGTTGATGGCAGCTGTTGCATAAAAAATGTCCATTTTACCGTAGTAGTTGCTGGTAACAGAAATTTACTGTTTGAAGTCGCGTAGTTTCTTGCAGCTTTTCGGGAGCCTCGTCTACCTTTGGCGATGTTGCCGCTGTCTGTCCTCGCGCAAATATTTCAATTCTGTGGTGAACTTCGCTGCTCAGACTGTACTAACCTGCGTTGACCTTACTGCGCTAAGCTGCGCAGAAATCATTAGGGATTTTAAACACTTTGACCGTAATTGGTAAAACTGAAGTTCAATATTCAACTCAAATTTTAAGTCAATAGTAATAAGCAAGTTTGGAAATTGCAATCATTAACTGCATCATGCCTTCATTTAGCTTGAATTAAGTATTTGTGAAAATTGAGTTTGTGACTCCACGTCGGTCAACAGCATTATGAAAATCCTCTTCGTGGCCACCGGTGGCCCACGTAGCGGTCAAAATGTTAATGAGTTGCAAGACAAATGTTAAGAATAGTAATCACGTGAAACATCGCATTCAACGACTTATAAGGAACCAGATCAGAATATGGTAATTTTTCGATCATTATTGTTTGGCTCTATTAGAAAATCCTCTAATAGAGGAATTCCTTTAAAATGAATAATGACTAAATTCCTCTAATAGAGGAATTCCTTTGGCTCTATTAGAAAGTTTAGCAATTAGTAAGCAGCAAGTCAATCATTTTAAGTATGGTGATGCAAAACTTTTGTAAAGCACACGTTTAGTATTTCTATTGAAAGTTTTACCTCTGGGAAAAGTAAAATCAATCTAAATTTTGACTGGTAGGAATTTCCACCAGTTTTTAAACGTCGTACACTAATTATATTAATTTGCATGAGATACTTTCAAGAAGAAACGACTTAGGAGACAGTTACAAGTTAGACTTTAAGCACTGGTAAGTTTGTTGAATTGAACTCTTTTCAGAAAAATTGAGGGTGGATGTGAAGAAAAACATGGAGGTAGAGCAAAGTACTGAATAACGATACACTTGTTTTAAAGTTTCATTTCAACTTTATGCATACGTATATTGCAAGTCACTGATTTCTTCACCTTCTACGTTGTGCTCGCATGCAATAAGGAGTATTAGTAAGGATCTGATTTCATTGCATACGATATCAGGTTTTAGAATATTAGCTTTAACCAATCACTAGGTGTTAAGGATAATGAATGCAGGCCTAATTCGTTCTAAATTCTTGAGTAGTTATTTTAAATCTCTGCTCTAGAATGAGAAATAACATGGTGAGAGGGAAATTTAGTTTGAAAACAAGCTCTCCTGATGCTTTACACACCGGTTCACAGAGTTCCGACCTTCTCACGTAATTTCTTATTATTATCAGTATAATGAAATAGATAAGAGACTATCAATCTCGGAGTACTTATCGCCTCTTGCACCTGCTTAGTTTGCGCTCAAATAATTTTGAATGTGTCTCCAACAGCCAAGGTGGAAGACGACATTATTTAAAAAAAAGTTTTCTGATACAACATCCACAGCCAACAGCCACAGCCAACAGTTACGGCCAACAGCCATGCTCAACAGCCACAGCTAACAGCCACAGCCAACAGCTACGGCCAACAGCCACAGCCAACAGCCACAGTCAATATCCACAGCCAACAGCCACAGTAAACAGCCACAGTCAACAGCCACAGCCAACAGCCACATCAACAGCCACAACCAACAGCCACAACCAACAGCCACAGTCAGCAGCCACAGTCAACAGTCACAGCCAACAGCCAAAGTCAACAGCCCCAGCCAAAAGCCACATCAACAGCCACAACCAACAGCCACAGTCAGCAGCCACAGTCAACAGCCACAGCCAACAGCCACAGTCAACAGCCACAGCCAACAGCCACAGCCACTGATAACGCGAATAAAAGAGCTTTGTGGTTGCCTTGAGAACACCTTGATTATCGCTGGCTGTACTGACGGACTAATACTAAAATCTAGCGAATGATGTCATTTTTATGTTAATTAACTTTACATTCATTCAAATGTGTTCACTGCGGCAGTGAGGAGAGAAAATCGCTTTGGTATAATATCTAATTGTTCAATGAAACCAGTGGCTTGTTTTTTTCTAACGAAGTGAAGTTATGCGAACAATGCTAACAATTTCGTTATAGGATGTAATAAGTTTAATTACTTTCATTTTCTTGCAAAAACTTTTAGAAAGTGATGGAAATGACAAGTGACGTACTTGCTGGTCTCGAACCTCAAAACTTCCCAAGGCAAAAAATTTCACATTCTTAATTTTTACGTAAAAATTCTAGCATTTGTGGTCATAGTCTGTTGGATCTGACGGTGATGCGCTTAACAGTGGCAGCTTGGGTGCAATGTATATCCGTTTATGTGACTACTCATGTGAGGTGCAATTTTTGTGAACGAAAATCAACGTGTAGAGAAGTACAAAGTGATTCACGCTCTCACGTTTTGTACACAGATGCTCAAACGTCGGTGATAATATGAAGTACTGATTTGCACTGTTATTTAGAACCAATGTAGCGGCTTCACGTCATGTATTTAAGTGGTAATAGTACAGTAGGGCCTTGTGCGTACACCCAGAATGTAAAATCACTCGTAATAAATATAGGCATTCCGGCATCTTAGTTTTAATTCAGGGCTCGGTTGGCGAAAACTAAGTCACATTTAGAGCAACACATTTACTGCATAAGCAGTAATCTGCCGAAATCCAGAAAAGTGTTTGCATGTGTTTCCGTAGCACACTTGAGTATAATACGAAACGACCTCTGTAGTTGAAAGAGGGAATTCTGTTGAAGTGAAATCTTTATGTGATGAAGAAGGATGATATGAATTGTTATACGTATAATTATTAAAAGGCGCCTCTAGCATGGACTTGAAGGCTGGTATTTTTGTCACGTGAAGTAAATTCTACTAATTCATTGTATTTATAAAGCGTAATTCTGCGGTCCTGAACGGTGAATTTCATCTAAATGAAAACGATACTAAAAACTTTAAACAGAAAAAACGGGTTGCCATTGAAATTGAACCTGCCTTTCATGATGAAATTGAAAGAACGTTCTACGAGTGAAACTTTGCACATGCATCTTAATAGTGCACAGCAAATTTAAAAAGGACTTTTCTAGTTCAAAGCATGTACATAGAGTGAAAATTATTATTGGAATAGAGCCGTGTTGTCTCGAAGGTACATTGTGATACTACATGCATACTCTTATGGATGTCATTGTGCGTACTCCTATAGACGTCATGCATTCTCTTTTGGACGTCATGACCTCCAACGAGCACCGAACGGTCGCACATAATTTTAGTCCAATATGTATAATCACAAAAATGGTTATTTAGGGATGTTAGTAAGCGTTCGTTCACTCATAGACGGTCTATGATGCTTCATTCCTTCTTCTCTGATACTTGAAAATGTGTTCTGACACACAGCTTTTGATTGTTCCAATAACTGTACATCTTGGGGGGATTGTCTTAGCAGGAAATGTTGCGAGTGTTTTTTGCGGCCAGGATCAGGTACTTGGTGTTTGTTGATAAAAGAAGGTTGAGCTCCACAGTATCGTCAGAAATGTCAATTGTGGGATAAATATTAAACTTTATGCGGAAAGCACAGCGTTATGAGTCAGTTCATTCACTTCATTACTATTTTCTTGTCGTTTAAAAGCATTTTATGGCAATAATTGGCCCGTTTAAATAATGCGCAATGATTTAAATGTGGTTTTAAGAAGCCTGCTAATTTAGAACATAATTAATTAACATGTGTTAGGAAATCTACACGCAAAATTTCATCCTTTCAAGCCAGCTGATGTGCTCATATTACGCCGCTTGTACAAAAAAGTGTTGAGCATTGCTCATCTTCAGTATTGTTACGTGCAGAAAATAAAGCTAGATTCCAAAATTATACCATTGTTAACTTTTTTAGACGCTATATATTTCAAAAGAAGAAAAAGGGAAAAAATCTTTTTCGTTTGATATGCCCCTCATAGTTAAAACTTACTGCGACATTGAAATTTTTCGAGCGAACATTTGCGATTTTGGCGAGTTGGTGTCTGGAGTGCCTTCCTTGTCTCAATTACGGAGTTGATCTTTGTAATCGTTACAAAATTTGTTACGCGCTATGATAAATGTTGGTAGTTATATATGTACAGATGTCATAAACGTACTGATAAATATAATGCAAACATACTTGTGGACGATGAATTTGTTTCCTTTTCTTTGATTTGTGCTGCAAAATAGACTGCAAAAATTAATTTTTTAAATGTGTTCAAAGATAAAAGTTTAACTATCCTAAAGTTTCCGCTTTCCTCTTACTTAACATGTTCTATTTGCTTTAACTTACTTGTTCAATGAAGAATACTTTATTTTTTTCAAAAATAAAGAAATTTACCGCACGTATTTGATTTTTTTCATTCAACTAAATTCCGAAGATCTGGTCCAGTTTTCCTGCACTTTTTAAGGGATATATTCGGGATTAGAAATGCTAAAATTTGTATTATATACTCGATGCATATTTAATACAAATAATACGACGCCATTCTTTCACTACCCTCTCGCAACTAGCGACTTCGCCATGACCTCTCCAGGGCTGCCACCTGCACCTCCAGTGCTGATGACAGGCCCCACTGGCTGAGCAAGTCCTGCAAAACATGGGCCGCCGTCACACAGAAACCAAACGGTAACGTCTCGTCATATTCGTCTACAGTCAGCGGTACCATTCGGTCTGTCCAGCGCCACGAAACTGTCATATTTCAGCCTTAGTTTGGGACCAGCTTAGTCATACTATGATTCTAGGTTCTGAAATGATGGTATGACCAAACTGGTCCCGAACTAAGGCTGAAATCTGAAGGACAGACCGAATGGTACCGCTGACTGTAGACGATTGTGACAAGATGTTACCATTTGGTTTCTGTGTCACGACGGCCTAAGTTTAAAAGCGAAGTTTATTTTTCATTTTTTTTTCGAAGTATGTTAAAAATTCAAGGTAAGAATCTATGTGTGGTTTTAGAGATACCAATCCTTTCTCATTAATAAGAGTATTTTCCGATTTTTTAAAAAAAAGGTTTTGAAAGAAATCAGAATTAAAAGACACTTGGTGGGATTATAGTGATAAAGCCTGAGTGTTGTTTTTTACTTGAAAAGCCAAAATTTAATTTTTTTTCACATAAAAGCAGTTTCTAGTAAAACAATTCTAAAAATTCTAAGGCCTGACGCATTGTTTAATAAAGGAATAGTGATGAAGACGTATATATTAGCAAGTTACACCTGTTTGAATACTCCAAAATATATCAGTCAGAATGAAACAAGCAAATTCAAGTATTAGGAGCGACTTTTACAATTATAAATAAAATGAATACCACTAAAAATATTCCAGGACTAAGTAAATGCGCAAACATTCAAAGCTAGACATGTAAATTAATGTAAATTAGTTATTTTGTATTCCTATCGTGGTTCACCACTCAAACGAGAGTTTGTTAGCAAACAGCGAGCTTATGTCAGTCCTTTCATTGCGTGAAAATGTGCTTATGAAAATTCTGAATTCATGACGAGAATAAACATAAATTCTTTATTTATAGATAGTGCTGGTACGGCTGAGGTAGCAGTAATTTTTTGCTGCTTCTCTCCAATGTGTTCGTGTGAGCTTGGTTCTATGGGATTTGAAGGTGAAAATTAGATTGTAGGAAGTTTCACTAGACAAATTTTTTAAATCACCTCCTGTTCTAATGTAATAGAGAAATGTCCAGCGACAGTATTCTTGGAATATGGCGTAGTACATTTAGGAATAAAATTCAGAGAAGCGTGGGTAAAGGTGGACTCAATTACTCTTGACCATGACTAGCAGGAAGTAGCCTTGATAAAACTATGCTCAAGGTGCTTTGCAAATCTGATAAACGCTTCTGAAGGAAGAGTTGCTGGCATGCAAGAAGCAGTCCGGGCGCAACATAGTGCTCTAAATTCCCAGCATTAAATCAGTGTCTGTGCGACGATAAATCGCACAGGTACAGTATGTCAGTAGTTAAGCTTCCGTGAAGAGCAATCGACGTTTCGTAAGTGAGGTAGGGCGCACTGTGCGCGTGGACTAACTACGGCCTGAGGTGTAAATTGAGAGGAGGTGTTGTCCGTGAAACTTCCGCTGAAATAGCTCTCTGTCTTAGAGGGATCCTGGTTACTGAAATATGGATCTGGAGAAATTATATGTAATAAGAGGAGATATGGAGAAGTGTTCCTCGACATGAGAAAAACATTTTCGTTTCAGGTATTTGAACTTTATTTTATACTTTTTGAATCCCAACATTTTTAAAGAATGGTCTCGCGGTGATAGTTTAAATGCAAACACAAACACAATGACTTCAAAGACTCTGAACATAATTTTTAGGTGCGATTAAGGACTTTCCATTTAAACCTCACCGTATGCATTATCCACTGTGTTCTTCACTGTCGCGCATACTAAAATATCTCATACGCACTGTAGCTTTTAATACAACAGAACTTTGGTGTCGGCTTTCTTTGCTGTTCATTGAAGGCCCCGCTCAAGCTAAGAACAATGCAAAAGAATATAAGCTCTAGAAGGTTTTTCCTCTGTAAGGGCCATCGGAGGGCGTCAAAATGCAACAGTGTATAACTTTTTCGAAAAAATTTTTTTGTAGAAGTTCAAGCAAATATCTTTAAAAATATGATGAGCCTTGTTTAGATTTTTTCTAATTTTCATTCATAAAAAGCGATAATATTTACTTCAGTAGAACTTAGCTGAATATCAAATTAAGTGACAACGCACAACAATTAGGTGTAGGCATTTCGTCGACTCAGCAAAGTATGTTAAGTTTTAGCTACTGGAAACCAAAAAAATAAATAGAAGAGTATGAATGTAACGCACGGCTTTTGTATCATGCATACCTCTTTGTTGAGCTAAATGTAAAGTTTTAAGCATGAGACTCTGAACTGATTGATCTTAAAGTAGTAGACTGAGCATTTCATTAAACGAAGCGCTACAAGTGAGCAGAGCTCAGAATGAAAAATTTGGCATTAATAAAGTTCATTAAAAGAAAAAATGGAAAAGATGGGCTGAATGTCGGCTAAAAATGGCTATAAATATAGATTATCTGGATTAATAAATTATTTTCACACACACAAAGAAGAGTAAAATAAGTATAGAAATTTAAGCCCGATTTGAAAAACTTCCCGTAAGCAACGTATCTAAATTTACACGCCTGAAAAAAGAAAGAACAACAGAAGGGAGAAAAATGTAAACAAAGCGTCCACTTGGCGTCCAACACTCGCATCAGATATAAATTTGATAATACAAAGAAGCTTTTTTTTTTTGTGAAAATTGCTCTGGATGATTAATGCCATTCTTAGGCATAATTGATTTTTTGTCAAAAAATATCAAAATTTAGTGCAAACATAATATTTTATAATGCAGACATGATATTTGATAACACAGACATAATATTTGATTATTACAGATATCATATTTGATTAGCGCAGACTTTGCATTTGATTAATGAAGACATTAATTTGTTTGCACTTATGGCCGAATTGAAAATTCGTACCTCTCAACTTGATAAAAGTCAACTCACAGTATTAGGAGGTTTTGAAAATTTCAAAATGAGATCGTTTGTAATGACTTGGCGATGATGATTTTACCAAACAGAGTGACCTAATGGAGTTTCCAATGAAAATTAAATCCTGAATTTTGATGTATTAAACCTTCCAGAGCTGCCCCTCAATTTTATTCTCAATGACACTTCAGTTACGAGTCAAAAATTCAAATAAACTGCATTGATTGAATGAAACTAATCTCTAAACTGAAATTGCTGCGGAAACTCTTACGTTGTTACGTTGAAAATGTTTCGTAAAAACACGCACATGTCACGTGCAGGGGATGTTTTCAGCGAACGCTTCAATGTGAAGGTTGATATCTGAAATTTTCCAGGAGTATCGCGTACGTCACTCGTCAGAAAACCTTTAAATGACGCTCAGGTTCTCGGTGTTAATTTTCCAAAGGCTGCTGAGCGACCTTTTCATGCCGCATAGCAGCGCTGAATAATTCCTGCTGTGATTGGTGGGAATTATCACACGCTGCGAGCTTCCATTGGTCACTTTGAATGTCAGTTGCCCCATGTAAGATTGATGACGGTAGCACTGCTACAACAGGTCAGCGCCGACCAGTCGCTCGCATGAGTTGATAGATCAATTTCTCTCCACCAGGAAAATTCACAACTTTTCACATTAAATTTAATAATAATGACCAAATCCGGTAATCGTTCCAGGAGAGCTATTTTTTACGTGACTTTAATGGTTTTATCAAAAAACGCCGAAATTTCCGACTTGATCAGAAGTAAAACATTCTGGTAACTGAACAGATCGACTCGCTAGCCGAAGAGGCAGACGAGAAAATGTTTTGGGTGGAATTAATAATTAAACATCTGACTTTAGTGAACGCAATGACGGACTCACGAGTTCTTAGCTCAAAACAAAGGATGTTTGAAACGATTATGGAATTATTTAAGACGCATTTACTCTCAGATGCTTCTTTGGAAGTCCTTTGTTGCGATTGTCTGAAATACCGTTTTAAGGCATGAACATTGAATTTTCAGCAATTTAGTTTTCTCTATAATTATAGAAGAGTCAAAGGATGTCATTAAAGTGAAACTTTCTTATTCAGCGAAAGGATATGCTGTTTTGAAACGATGGGCCACTCGGAATGGCGCAGAGGAAAAAGATCAAAGGGTCTGAGGGAATAATTAGGGCGCAAAATTTGAACTAATCTTATCAGGACTGCAAGAAGCCAACTGCGTTAGTTTTTGATCACTGGTAAGTGTTCTGAACAAAAGGGATGACTACTATGTTTAATAATTCGTACATAAATCAACACTATGGTACATATTCCTATATCTTTGTCTTCAACTCAAAGAATGTACCGAATCGATTATGCTGCAAAGCCTTCCAGGTAATCGACATTTTATAGGAGGGTTGAATATTTTCTACAGAATATGCAGACGATAAACAACTACGATTATTTCTCTAAGGCCCATGCAGAAATGCCTTTTTAGAAATGAATTTGAACACTAGAATGTGAAAAATGAAAACACTATTGAATCTCATTTCTCAAATTGTTCAATTTTTTTTAAAGTAAATGTTCATTTTCGTTGAAGCAAATCTTGATCTTCCCACAAAAACTAGTAGTTTTCATGAACGAGTTGGAACTTTGGTCATAGAAATCTGAAGTTTTGTGTTAGAAACCATGACGTACTTTCTTCTCGAAATGCATTAATGATGGGTTTGAATTTTGTGAGTGTTGAAGAAACGACTTATTGTTCCTGTGAACTTGTCTGGGTTCGTAATCGGTAGCTTTGCTTGAAGCATGCGCTGCAGCACTTAGTAGCCAAGTCTACTTAGAACTTACGCTCGTAGTTGTACTACAACGAAAAAGCGAGTTGGTTAAGAATCAGGCTCCAAAACTACACATACCATAAAAATACATGTACGAATTGAGAAGTAAAATATATACTCAAATCTGTTCTGTGTGAGAGCGAGCAATTAAACGCCTTTTTTAAGCATGGAAAGGCGCATCGTTTGGAAGTGGCATGCAAAACTTAAGAGAGTGTGTGAGTGTTCCTCTAAACTTAAATCAAATCCATCAAACTGCTAAAGAAATTTATGCCAATCTTATATAATATCAAAATTATATTGAAGGAAGTAGACAATCACTTTGGTTTTGTGTTACGCCATTCTCCAGTTTTCTGTTAAGCCCCCTCCAGTTTTCTGTTATGCCCCCTNNNNGCCCCCTCCAATTTATTGTTTTGCCCCTCTAGTTACCTGTTAAGCCCCCTCCAGTTATCTGTTAAGACTCCTCCAAACACTCAGAAGAGTATGGCAAAAAACGAAACATATATCTACTGCTCCGTTTTTTGGCAATCACGGTAGCTTTCTAGTTCTTCAGAGGGAAAGAATGCAAACTTGCAGGATTACAGGATTTTCCCTGTAATTTCTCCTGTCCTTATTCACAGTTCTCAATCGAACCAGAGATACTGCTTGACCGTCAAATGTACAGTGCAGATCGGAGATCGATTCAGGGGCTCACTCACCTCGAGTGAAACGCTCTGTCTTTGCGTCACGGAAGAGAGGAGAGTCTTTTTTTGAGCCTAAATGCGCTATTTGTTTGAATATTTAATGAAGAATGGCTTAAGGGACGGGCCAGATACAACCGGCACCCAATTTCTCTTATATTCAATAACTTTGCTCCTTTTTTAAGAAGAGCCCAGCTTCAAGTATTCATGTAACGGAGTTCATCTTTCATTCCTCTGAGAATTCCTCAATATGATCGATAGAAAATTTGAAATTTGAGGAAATATAATGTAAGCATCAGTACAAAAAACGGAAAATGTGAAATTTGAGGAAAAACAGTGTAAACCTTGGTACAAAAAACGAAAATACGAAATACGAGGAAATATAATATAAACCTTAATGCAAAATGTAAAATATGAAATTTGTGGAAAAATAATGTCCTATTAACCTTGGTGCAAAGAACTTATGTAACAATTTTCCTCTAGACAGATTAGAAGGAAAAGCTGTTCATTCCTGTGGTTCCAAACTTCAAATAGAAAATTTCCCTCCTCTAACATGGGATTGAGCCTAAAATTTATTCCAGGTTTCGATTCAAATTGTGTGTGCACGTGAATGCATTCATAGCTTGAATCTTCAAGTGTGTTTCAATTACATTTTGCAGGTTCTATGACCAGTGTCCTAAAAAGATAGCGAGCTATTTTTATACTAATAGAGTAGTTTTTCAAATCAATTCTAATGAAAGCTTCCTAGTCAGATAACAAAATGAGGAACATCTCGTTCTAGACATCGCATCATCTGTTTGTACAGCATCGTTCCAGAGAAAAATCGTAATTTCGTTTCCCAGAGTCATTTCATAAAGAAATAAATTCAAGGACATAGGTTTAATACTCGAGTATTCAAAATCAGGAATACGATTATGGATTTCTAACTCAATTCCAGAATATGTTCTCTTTTCATAACTGTTCTGTCTGGCCTGACTTATTCCAAAATACTTAGTCTGTATCAATCGAGTCTTAGTGCACAGTCTATGTTCCATTTAATCGCTCCCCACACCAAGCTCTTCAAAACTCTGATTGCACTACGGCGCTTATGTAAGGGTTTAGTAAACATGCCTCATGTAATTTTTTGGCTAAAGCCAGACCAGATCCATTAAACAGTGTTGTAAAGGTATTTCAGCGAATTCAAAGTCCACGACGTCCTATTCACTTGAGAATCCTTTATTATGAAGATCTTTGTCGGACTAAGTTGGATGACGTAACAAACATTGAATCGGAACATTTAACTTAATTTGGGTAAATGTAGACGTAAATGTAAACGGGAGACGCCAGTGATGAGGGGTTACCCATCAGTACTTGGTGCAGTATTTATGATGTTACAATACGCTGTATAATTAGACTCGGTCCATTGCATTCTCGACATGGCTTCGAATTTAGCGTCACGGCGCTCCTTCGGTTTTTCCTGTAATAGGAAGCAATTTATTTGAATTGGAAAACGAGCTTAGACGGTCAAGAATTT
The DNA here is from genome assembly GCA_014220935.1 of Platorchestia sp. MABIK. NCBI lineage: Eukaryota > Metazoa > Arthropoda > Malacostraca > Amphipoda > Talitridae > Platorchestia > Platorchestia sp. MABIK. The sequence continues at coordinate 18,694 of JACJUY010003090.1, read as the reverse complement.
CTCAAGAACACTTGCCATTTTAATTTACAACAAACACATTTTGAAATTTTCCTGGTTAAGCGTTCACTTTGCATTAGATTGCATTAATTTAATTTTGAACACATATTATTACACAACAATAGAGATGATTCATAGGAACTGCAGAGAAGTGTAGTCGGACTAACACTTTACAGCCTGTTTTGTTCATGTTTATTTTGCAGTTGTTATAACCCCCGTCGTTAGACTGACACTCGTATCAGGTTTCCACTGACATCAGGAACGAACTACCTCTTGGACGTGAAATTCAAAGAAAGCATTAGAGCACAAATGTTAAACAAAGTGGGTTTTGGAATTCAAGAAAAGCGCACTAAAAGGCAGTCAGTGGGTTATCCTCAGGCTGAACTTACTACAGCTACTACATATATTGAGGTCTAAGCTTGAGAACAATCGAGCTGTCATTTACTGTCTTTGCTTAAATTTTTACTAAATTTAGTCGTGAAACTCATGGATGCCCTCAAAGTTTAAAGTTTTCAATTCAAACCTGCTGAAGTGCTTTTTTAGAGTTTGTTTCCTATTTATCAGACCAAATAATTTGCAAATAGAACCGCAGAGTGCACCTACACCATCATGAGCACTCGGCACCCTCGCCTGAGCACCAGGTGTTGTGTAGTTGGTGAATTTAGCTTCTAAATTTCAAACAGTGTACATCGGGTTAAAATTTTATTTAAGCGACACCTTTTCAATTTGACTTAAAATTATTACAGTTTAGTTTTAGATAACTGAAGTTGTGTATAAATTAACTAGAATTGTATTTAAGATAACTGAAGTTATTTTTGAAATACTTGAACTTATTCTGAAAACAATTGAAGTAACATTTAAAATAAATCAAGTTGTATTTAAAGCAATTGAAGTTATGTTTAAAATGATTAAAGTAAGATGTAAAACAATTGAATTTATATTCAAAACAAGTGAAGTTAAGTTTACAACAAATGAAGTTAGGTTTAAAACAAAATGTATATTCTACTAACATTGTGTAATTTGAACAGTTCTTAATCTGTGTGGGTTCTACATAGCATAGCATTAATATATTAAAGTCTCTTTGTACGTTGACATAACTCACCCAAGTTTCAAATTCAAGGCTCATCAGCCCTTCAGAATGTCGTTGGTGAACACAAGAGTATTTGGAGCAGAGTGCAATTCAAGTGAGACTGATAATAAAGAACATATTGGGAAGAAACGAGGAGTGAAACCAGGTAACAGAAGTGAAAATTACTGTAGAGGATCCAAAAACGACACTACAGTCAGCTTCGTATCATCTCTGCTGCTGAAAAAGAAGCTGATTGTAATGCTGTAGCGAGTGCTAACGACAGATTCTGAAAAACGGCGGTTACGATGACCATAGACAATTCAAGAGCACGTTGAACGACCGCTCATGATTTAAAAAGAAACTACTGCGTCGGCCACACGGAGCCAACAATTTAGCTCTGATGGGAAGATGAAGTACGTATTACGTATGTAGTCGCACCGACCCTGTACAAGGTGTTCGTATCCAAGACTTGGCGCAGAACTGGGGAATTTTTCTAGTGAGCTTATTTATTGAGCCTGATTTTCGTAGTTCCCATAGTCATAAAGCCTGAAGCTCAAAATTTTCATTAACATCATACTGAAATTAATAGTTTCATCACTGTTTCACATAGTTAGTAATAGTTTCACACAGATAGCTCGAAGCTCTTAATTTGCTTGATTTATGATGCCTGATATTTGAAATTTCCTCAATTATCACAGCAGAAGCTCGTAATTTCATGGCAATCAAACCTACACTTCGTATTTTCTTTTAATTGTTCACCTTGAAGGTTTACTGATATAATGATTCTCAGCCACCTATAGGTAAAACGTTTCTCTCATTCAGGTAGTCGGACCAATCAAGGTCAAACTTAAAGGTCTTGCAGCAAGCAATGCTGGCACTAGGTGCCGCTCTCAATTCAGGAGGAACTCGTGCATAAATAGAGCTACGAGTGTCTTCCATTGGCGCCTATAATGTTGCTTGATGTTTTCCTTCATGCCTAAACAGGAGAACAAGAGTCGAGAAATGATGCGCTGCTGTAGGAATCTGAGATTTAATTTAAATTCAAACCCGACGAGCTGCTCATTGAATTATAAATTAATTTTTGGCACTGTTGTTTTGACACGCATATACATCAATGTTAAAAATAAATACATTTAGTAATTAAAATTTATTTTTCAGAATGCTCAGTACCGGCATTAACAATTAGCTTGACCTTCTTGTTGTATTTGGAGTCAGGGCGCATTCACATTATGTTCCATCCAACACGACTGTTGTTTCTGAGCTCCAACAATGACCACGAACAAATGAATATTGCTCTTAAATAGTACCAATAGAAACGTAAAAATATTGTGATAACAACTAATTTTGTTCTAAAGCAATACCAATACCCATTTACCCAGTCTAAATTTTTAGCCGCCTAAGCCATTTAAGCGATTAAATCGCTTAGACGGTGAAAAAAATGCATGCAGGCAGCGAAAAAAATGCATGCAGGCAGCGAAAAAGTTGGACTGGGTAGAGAAGCAAAAAACTTTGATTACAACTAATGATGCTCTAAAGCAGCAACAATAGAAACCCAAGAAAACTCTGATCTTTCAATGGAAGGTTTAGTAAACAGAAAAATTAATTCCGACCAAGAAAAATGGCATTATTTTACAATTGTGCATGCAAAAGTTTTGGAAAAACGGCTCGATGATAAGTTTCAATCTACAACGTTGAAGAAGCAAAACTCATGGGCTGAGAAAAAGTCTACGGGAAATCAACCGAACATTTAAGTACTCTGTCAATGAAAATTAACTGGTTTATATTCTTCAAGGTCAGAAACAAATTTTCCATTACTATGCTATAGATATGATCGAAACTTGTCGTCATTCAAGCAAAAAATTATAAGAGATTTATGGGTGCCATTTTACGAAAAGTAGTGCTAAGGAATGTTGAAGACCAGCAAAACCTCAGCACAATTTGAGCCAATCATTGCATAAGAAAAGAATTTACGACCTCGGTTACTTCACTCATAACGTCAGTTCAACATATCTGCTCACGTCTGCTCAAGACTGTTCAACATATCTGGAAAAGGCCAGAGTACATCTAGCGACTTGGAATGTTTTGTATAGAAAGAACTTTTTCAACCTCAGTACCACAGTGCGCATCAGTGCCATTGCAACAAATTTGACTTTGTCCTGGCTAAAGTCTCCCATAAAGATCATTTAGTATCTAGCGGCCTTGTAAGGTTGCAGGATTGCCAGATGCTGAGTTTGGAGTTGTCCTACAAGGTTGCAAGTGAACAGGATTAAAATCCGCTCTTTTCTGAAAAAGAGCTGATTTTGGTCAGAAAAAGACATTCTAGCGACTTCGGTAACCACCAACACACAAATTCTTAATGTTAACAATGGCCACATCTGGCAATCATTCCAGGAGAGCTTGGCTTTACGTGACCTTGATGATTTCATCTAAAAAAACGCCAAAATTTCCTACTTGACCCCAAGTAAATTATTTTGGTATCACTGAACAGATTGATTTGCTCTGCCGAATAGGCCGACGGGAAAATATTTTGGGTGGAATTCATAATTAAACATCAAAATTTAGAGAACACAATGACCAATTAATTACTTAATGTTAGCTGTACGCAGCTGATGTGGCTGTTTACAGAGGGCGCTTCTATACATTAGAATTTCTCGGCTTGTCTCAGAGTCATAACTTCAGTTCTATAAGCGTAGAAAACAGTCTTTTTAACTCTAGAAAAAAACGGTAATAATAAATGTCGTGAATTCGGTTTATTTTGACGTGGTTCTCAATGCTGTGAGGGATGTTTTGAGTGATGAAAGGTAGCCGGAGAGGGTTTTTGTCTAGTAAATGTTAACAGTGACTTCCAACTCGTGCCCTTTGTAACATGAACTTTAGATGAGAAAATAATGATCTGTCTAATGCGTATTTTAAATAAATCTCAGAAGAGTTACATATGTTGTTGTCGAAACGCTTAAGGCTTTGGAAATTTTTTTCTGGAAATCCTGTTTTGATGAAATCCTATCCATAGCCTGATAGAAAATTTGTTCTAGGTTATGAAATTTTTCAGCACAATATAAGTATGTCTCTCTTCTACTGAGATACTCAGCTTAGGTATCCAACCTATCGTTCCATTGGTTGAGTTTGCTAATGTTTTTCTTTCTCTCGCCCAATAGAAAACACTTCCTGCTCCATCAACCAATCAGCAGCAGGGTTGCAAAAAAGTTGGCAGTGATCAGTGTTTTAAGCCACAATTTAGAGTTTTGAATTGAAATGATTCAACACCTCCTTGCTTCTGATAAGATGAAATCGAAAGCGTTTTCTAGTGATATTCAAATTTCAGCAGGATTGCTAAGTTATTTTCTATAATACAAATTGGTCACTAGTCTACGTAACATCTAGAGACTGAGTTTGATTGGTTGAAGCTTCCGTTCTTAGATCCTATTCGACCAATAGAAGAGCGGCGTGTCTCATGCGCTCGCGGCGCTTCAGTTCGAGAACAACTGTTACAGGAGGCGGAAGTGCGTATAAGGTAGGTGCTGATATTCTCTCCTCAGAGATCACGATATAAGTGTTTTGTAGTGTAACGGAGTCAGAATAGATTAACTTAGACCAAGCGGATTTGAAGCTTAGCTCCTATGACTAATATTATCAAGTGTGACTAGACTGGGTTCAAACTTCAAAAAAGTCTACGGAAAATCAACTGAATGTTTAAGAACCTTTTCTTGGAAGAATAACCGGTTTATGTTACTTCAAGGTCAGAAACATGTATTCCATTGCCATGCCATCGACATGATGAAAACATGTCATTATTAAAGGGAATTTACTCAAGTCTAAGAAAATGAATTCATAAAAGGTGAATGGTGGCCGCACTTTCATTTGGGAATAATATTACTTATATATAGGAACAATTTTATCTCAGCTCAGATAAATCTAATTAAATTATGATGTTGCAGAAAATAAAAGTAAGATCACACATTTCACTTCTGTCTTCGCTTTTTGAAGAAATTTTAAACGAATTTCACAGGTTCTTCAACATTGCTAGCCGGAATGAATGTTTTTAGATTTGGAATGCTGTGAAATGTTTTTCTATCGATTAGCATTTATTAGTCGAGTACATCTAGCGACTTGGAATGTTTTGCACAGAAAGACCTTTTCCAACCTCAGTGCCACAGTGCGCGTCAGTGCCATTGCGATAAATTTGACTTTGCCCTGGCAAAAGTCACCCGTAGAGGCAATTTTGTATCTAGCGACCTTGTAGGGTTGCAGGACTGCCAGATGCTGAGTCAGGGGTTGTCCTACAAGGTTGCAAGTGAACAGGATTAAAATCAACTCTTTCTGGAAAATTTCTTAGAATTTGGTCAGGGAAAAACATTCTAGCGTAATCCGCAAGTCAAAAGCTGCGTTTTTGTCGTATTCATGAAATAATTTGTCCTATTTTTCAATGAAAAGTTCAATACAAGTGATTTGTATTCAAATTTTTAAAATACATCGCTAACGTTCATTAAGCTTTGTGCTCCCTCTTTATCACTCATCAGCGAAATTCATGCGTTTCATAAAACTTCCGCAAGCGGATATTTCAAGTCAGCTATCAAAGAGGAAATTACCTCAAGGTGTCTGCTGAACCCGACACTCTCAAATTCTATGACACCATCATGCTCAGTTAGGACACACGTGTTGTGCTACTCCAATTCTCCCTGAAATATCGCTAGTGAACATCAACATGTAGTACGTCACCATTGTATTCCATTGTAATCCGGCACCATTAAAAATTCAAAATTTTCACGAAGACATTAAGCGCAGACATAACTTGGTCTTTCCGAATGCGTGAAACAGAAGTGAGATGATTTTTTTTCTGAAATGATGTTGTTATTGTTGTCTGAGATGATATTGTTGTTCTTGTCTGAGATGATATTGTTGTTCTTGTCTGAGATGATATTGTTGTTCTTGTCTGAGATGATATTGTTAATGCCAGCCAACCGAAGCCATCAGGGCTGACACCATGAAGATTAGTCCAGTTTTCCACTTTACCAGTTACGAGTACTTTGTTGAAAGTAATTACTTAACGACATCTAAAGTGTGTTGAACCCAGGCCTTTACATGTACATTGTTTTAATTAAGCCCTGTGTAGGTGAATGTGCAGGGTTTAATAGGTATTATTATATACCGATAGTATTATTACAGATAAAAAATGTCAAATTTCGGTCTTCACATGCATTGTTTTCATTATACTTTGCGTGGGTGAATGCAAAGTGTGTTATCGGTAATGTTAGAGACGGAAGGTAATATTGCAGTTGACAAACGACATTTTTTTTGGGGGGCCTCCACATACATTGTTTTCAATGAGCCTTGTGCAGGCGAATGCATTGGGTGTTATTGGTATTATTAGATACGGAGGGCATTATTGCAGTTGATATATGATGTCTTTGTTCGGTCTTTGCACACATGTTTTAATTAAACCTTGCACAGATGAATAGTTAGAATGTTATTGGCATTATTTGATATCAAGGAAATTTTTGCAGTTGTTAAATGATGTTTTTCTTCTCTCTTTACACACTTTTTTTTTAAAAACCTCGCGCTAGCTGTTATGTAGGGAGTTATTAGTATCATCAGACACTAAGGCTATCATTGCATTTGAAATACGGTGTCTTTTTCAGTTTCGCTAGTTGTGTTAGACAGGCAAGCAGTCATGGAGGAGAGAGCGGCGCTGCTGGTGACGCACCTGGCGTTGCTCGCCTCCTTATCTGCCGCGCAGACCACTAGTGTCAACATCAGTGAGTACTTGGTGCACTAGTGAGCGAAGTGGGCAGTAGCGAGACACTGAACTCTACTGACTCAAAGCTGTAAGCATTGGTGAATGTTACATGGAATGATTGCGAGCACAAGTGAGCTGTTGTGAGTAATTAAGAATGGTGGTTAAACAAACCGAATACAAATGAACTGAACAAATTAGCGGATGTAATAACGAATATTTGCGGGCACTAGAGAACCCTAGTGAATAATTAATAATGAATGTAAAATAAACCGAATCCAAATGAAATGTACGCATTACCGAATGTTATATAGAATGGTGGCGAGCACTAGTGAAATCTAGTGAATACTTGAGAATGATTGTAAAATAAACTGAATACAAATGAAGACTAGTGCACTTCATAAGATGTTGGTGAACACTTTTATAGAGTTTACTAGTGAATACTAATGAGCTTTAGTGAATACTAGAGAACACTTGTGAACTTTAGATTATACATAATACCGGATTCTAGTGAACTTTGATGAACTTTAGTTAATCCTAGTAAACACTTATGAAGCATGACACATGCAAGTGGCCAATAGAAATCTTTTGTAGAAATTAGAAAATGCTAATTAACACTAGTAAATTCTAGAGAAAAACTAACAAACGATAAGTATTAGAAACAATTCATAATGACAGAACTATCGAGTATTATCAATCATATATATCGAGAGTCAACAGAATTGTTTATCCATTAACATAGAATATAAAACATACCTACATTACACCACCAGTAGGTTTTAGATCATTTATAGCACTATGCATTGATTCGAGTTTATTTCTCTTCTCTAACATATAATTAAATGAAATTACGTCTCTAGCACAGAAGCACTTACATTACATGCGAGGTTGGTTTCTGCACTTTCCCGAACTCTTCTGAATTATGTCGATTAAATGGGTAAAACGTTGAGTCCATTTATTCAAACGTATATATAGCGGACAGCAACTGCGCGAACATTTTCTTCCGACGGTGATGAAGGTAACGAACGAATGGTGAGATTTTACGACAAATTGTTTTAAGCGTTTTATCAGTTTTTCAATGGTCATGCCTAAGCGATTGCAGTGTTTCAAACTATGCTCGTATTTTTTCGACATGTGCGGAATTTTTCGTTCTAGGAAATCGATAGTCACTTGAACGTTCAATTAAAAATTTATAAGATAGTAATTCATAGTAATATAGAGTAGTATGATTTAGAGAATGAAGACGAGAGAGATATAAGGCAGATAATTTCTATTTCAAAGCCTTAGGATACACTGAGCAGAAGGAAAATAATGGGAGAAGTTTTGGCTCCTCAGAATGTATGAAGATGACATTATTGATTTACTGTAGAGTATTTTAACAATACAGTTTGAAAACAAATTCAATGCGCGCGATGATCTTTTTCTTAAAAAACGCATGTACTGCATCAAGGTGTCGGAAACTAAATTTAAAATACAGCCCGTTCTTAGACACATGTAAAAATAAACGCAATGATATTCTGAAATAAATTCAGGGCTATACATGGTAATCTAATACGGGCACCCTGCTGATGTAAAGGGAAACGTCAGAGTGCATTTCCAAATTTTCTCTCCGTAATGTTAAAATATAGTTTTCTGATGAACATGAAAATTTAGGGTGAATGGAAATTTTAATTGAAGATAGAAATGTAAGACTTTATAGTATAGTGAAAACAGGTATTGAGACAGAGATTCATTTGGCTGATGCTTCTTGTTGCTGGATGGTGCTACGCTTTTTGCACAGCGCTGCATGTTCTGGCACAGTGTTGCAGGTTGCTGCACAGCGCTGCACGTTCTGTGCAGGTTGCTGCACAGCGCTGCACATTACTATCCGTTACTGCAGGTTGCTGCACAGCGCTGCACGTTCTGGCACAGTGCTGTAGGTTACTGCATGTTGCTGCACAATGCTGCACGTTGCTGCACAATGCTGCTCAGTAACTTATATAAATAAGAAGAGCAGCTTTTAACTCCGCCTTTATTCAGTATTGAAGAGTATTGACCAGTGCCTAGGCTAAGGCTTACGTAGGCTGTCGAGGTGCCCATGAAATATTACACGAGATGAATAGCTCACGATAGAAGAAAATAACTGACGGCATGACGATAAACATTATTTTTGCTCGTGAAGTTTGCATCGATGATTCCATTACATGACAGCTTTTTGCTGAAGTTGTTCCAGGATACGGTATGCTGAGTTCTTTTTGTTGTCGGACTGTTCGAGTAAATTTACTAGTTGAAGTTTGCGTCAACTACTGTTGGTAGAGTTCTGTCTTGTGCAGAAGCTTTTCAAGGATCTAAACGATGAAGTGTACAATTTGTGGTTTAATGGTAAGCCATGAAGTATTCAATTCGTTGTTAAAGGGTTTTGATTCTAGTGTCGTTAAATCAGACTTTTTTGAAATGTAGTTAAAAGTAAAATAATAACGTTGAAATTCAAGAGTTATATTCTAAATTATTATGAAAGAGAAAATGAAAAACTCCAATGAAAGAAATGAGAAAGCGTCGTATCCTTTAAGGCGACTGAGTGAGGCTTTATTATATCTTCGTTCAACAATCTCAATCATGTGAAGTTATGCTATGTGACCATATTTTTCAATAACTATGCAGTGGTCATCAGGAAATGTTAGATTTAAACTTGAAAAACCTTTTTTGCAGCAATGTGTGCAACGTTTTCTATTGTTCTTGGGCTTTTCATCTCTTGGGACATAAAATATTCAAGAAATGATATTTTTGATTTAACTAGCCCTTGACAGTGCTGATCTGTTTGCACGCCATATATGGTTTGTCTATTAGTACGCCTCGTATGGTTTATCTATTTGTACACCTCGTAATATTTGTCTATTAGTACTTTTCGTATGGTACGTTTGTCTAAATACGTCTTATGTTAAGTAATTTTTAAAAGCCAATATGCTGGCATGTATCTCATCTGTCAAATTTTTTTAAACAATTTTTCTTTCCTTCATTCTTTTTTCCTTTCTACGTACTTGCACAGTAAAGACTGAAACATCTACAATGCCTGAAATAGAGTTGTATCGGTACCATTGATCACAGCTTACAGCAGCAGTATTATGTCTGTCATTGTAGTGCTCATACGAGTAAAACTTAAAACCAGTAATTACTGAGCCTTGAATGAAGTAAATATCTCTTAAAATATTACTAAAGTCTCTCTAGAATAGCTGTAACGTTCGTTTGTTTCTTTCCGTAACTGTTACTTCACTGAAATAACTATACCAGTTCTGTGGTAGCTTTACTTTGTTACACCAAGTGTGACGATAACATTCTTATTTGAGGGGTAGCTTTTCTTTGTCTGCTGCAGTCACTCTACTGGGCGACGCGTAGGTGATGAGTGAAAATTGCTGAAAATTGCCCTTTGAAAAATACTGAGGTGTTGATGCATGGAGTTAAGATGGATGGAGAAGTTAGATGGAAACACAACATGGCACAGAGATAGGTAGAAGTTGAAACAGGGGGCGAGACGGATGTAAGGCTTATTTCAGACAGATGTAAATAGAGGAGTAAGCTGAAAGGGATGTTAAGGCAGACAAAAAGGAACAAAAACATAGGAGGAAATTGAAAGAAGTGGTGAGGAACAAGTGAAGTAAGGGATAGAAGCACCAGGAAGGTGAATGATGTGATGAGATAAAAATGGAGTAAAAGGGAATTAGAAACATATGTGAAGGGTGAAGCAGATTTCGAGCCTGAAGTGAGAGAAAAACAAAAGGAATAAACGAGACTGAGACAAAGAACGACGAAGAGACATGGGATATCTAACAAAAACAATCGCCCTAGAAATTTAAGTAAAAATTCAGAAACATGTGCAAGTTATATACTTACAAGTGAACCACAAAATTAAATGAAGCGTTTACTGCAGACTCAACGACGGCCGTAGCTGCATGCTTCATTCATGAGTAATTCAGCAGGACGCCGCATCGACCCACACACGAATGCCAGAGGAGACGAGTTGCACAGGGAGCGGTTGTGTTCACGTGTGTTTGTTGGTGGGTGTTGCATGTGTGTTGGTTAGCGGTGCACGTATGCTGCGTGCGCGCTCTTTTTTCGTGAGTTATGTGTGTGCTGGCTTTGCATCGTCCGTTAATTGTACGTGTGCATAATAATCTACTCACGAGGGCGTTTTTACGTATTATGTACGTGTGAGTGTTTTTACGTTGAATTTGTGTGTGTTGTTTTTCTGGTGCGCGCGTACTGTGTGTTAGCTCTATGTTTGGTGCTTCCGAGTTGTATGTGTGTTGTACGTGTGTTGTGAGCGTGCGCCACATCTACATAGGTAGTACTTCTGTTGTACGAGTTTGTTAGAAGTGATTTGCGAGTGTGTCGGTTGGTTTATTTGAACTGTGCCCACGTACAGTTTAGTATGAGATTAAAAGCATTAAAGCATCCTGTATTGATCGAAAGTGTGTCGATGTGTGTTGTATATTTGAGAGTGTGAGAATGTGTGATATACGTGTGTTCGGGGGACGATGTGTGGTGTACGCGAGCGTGTGCGTCAATATGTGTCATATTCCTAAAAGCGTTGTATACGAGCGTCTGTTGATGTGTGCGGTATGAAGTTAGGGCTCATATCATACTCTCACGTGTAAGCAGGTCATGCGACATGAGGTGAACTCCCACACACTCACACGACTGCACGATGCATGTCAGACCATAACTTGACGCGGAGCTGCGACCACTTAGATGGACAGTCTCGCCTGCCTTATTCAGGGAGGACGCTGTACAGCGAGGGGCGGTCAGACGGAGCGTGAACGGCGAGTGAAGGCCGCTGGTGTGGTGTTCAGGAGCGGCAGGTCAAGTGTGGGTGTGGGCTCTACTCAAGGAACATTGAGCACTCTTTGAAAACGCGACTGCTGTCACAAAGGCATTCACAGAGCTCAATTTGTCAGCCTATGTCATTAGGTATGAGTAAATGCAAAATACCGTACGTTCGACACTGATATTTCGTTGCATCAGATATTCATACTTGTGAAGGTTCGTTTTCGGCGCTCACTACCGCTTGAATATTCTCATTAACGTAAGAATGTGAAAAACGCAATGCATTTTACCTCTGGTAACTGCTGAGGACGTTTTCAGCACGTGAAAGATTTGCTCACTGGCAAACATTTAGCAAGCCCTCTGCTATATTTATGATCGCGGTAATAGTTGATATTTTAAAAGCAACTTAGACGGATGAGGGTGATGAATTTGTCGAACTCAAACATTTTTATAAATGCTTCTAATATTTATGTGGAAATATTTATAACGCTTGAAATGCCACTTTCGTGGGAAAATATTCATTTGTGAAATGCAGCTTGATTGCTTTCTCCGTAAAGTTTTGAGTGTAAAAAGCATGGAAAATAAATTGTTTCAAAAGATAAAGTAACCGAAATAATGAGTGCGAAGACATAGGGAAAATCTTTCAATATGAACTCAATATAGCCAGCTTTGAAGCATGGTAAAATTGAAATAGAAGCCATTACTTTTTTCCTGGAACCTGCCGAGCAATTCTTGCAGGACAAAGTTTAAGTAGCTGTACGATGTTGGAAAACTAGAATTTATCTTTTGGCCCTCACTTATGGTCCAATGATATGTTTTATCCCTGTGCCATCATCAACATAAAAAATATTTCATGAACCAAATAAATTGAATTAAAATTTCTCTGAATGGGCTACAAAACCTTCCGGATTGCCTCACAAATTGTGTGGCCATCAACGGTAGCAAAAATGTATGAACCCCTCACTGATTCATGCTATGCAGGTCATTGCGCTGCTGTCGACGGTAGCAAGAATGTATAAACCACTCACTCATTGATGAAATGCAAGTCATGTTTCTCTAACATCTAGCACATGAGCTGCATTGCAAAAGCTTGCGAAATGAGGCGTTCATTATTCAGAGACCGTCGATGTGCCCACGGAATGCATGAGGTTCGATTACATGACAACGTCGCTGTTGAAAAGTGCAGCTATGATTCTCAGTGAAAGATATCAAGGCCGTGCACTTAACTCGTGCATAATGTAAGTTAAAATCAGTGTCTCGTACCGTAACTTCTACATAATCAATCTATTGGTGTTCTAGATTTCTTTTAAGCCGATTAATCCTGTGCTTTCCAATGGTCTCTTCAGCACGAAGTTAGTTTGTGTTTCTACGTCGGGAGAAAAAACTACAAAAATAAATTTTTTTTATTAGCTAGGATGGAATACCGGGATAGATAGTGGAATTTCGGGTGAAAAACATAGTTTACAAAACTATGATCTAAAATACAATGAAAAACTTTTACCTGCATGATGCTTATTACTGCCACCATTTTTGTACCGTCAGACGAGTGAAACGCATAGTACAAATTAATTTTTCCGCCGATTGATTTGAAGTTTTCATGATGAAATTTAATTTGTTTCACTAGAGAGGGTAAAATAAATTCTAGAAATGTCGCTTGACTACTCATTTTCTCGGAATTGGAAAGTATTTCTGCACTAAAACCATTCAAATTGTTGCCTTCATTGATTACGTTCTTTCGTAGAAATTCTGCGCGATACGCGAAGCGTAAGTTTTTTATCTTACTTTACTTTCGTAGAATTCCGCCCAGTACAGGGCCAGAATTCCAGGCCTCAATATATTAGAATAGCTATTTACAGAAAGATTACGCAGGTGAGTCTGAACAATGTAGACTGATACCTGTAAAGGAGAGTAGTGGGGAGGGAAAAATCAAGCACAAATTACCTTGAAAACAGGTCGATACTTCGAGTATGGAAAATTTGCAAATGACAAATCGAAAGAAGGAGTAAGAGAACATGAACTGTTTTCAATCTTGTTGTGGGGTTTTACCCTATCTACTTTACGACTACAATAGTACAAGCGAGGTATGCCATTATTTTTCTGACTATTGAAGATGTATATTCAGAGATGGCGTTCGAGGTTGTTTTAAACTGTAACAACAATTTATTCTTTTTTTAAATTAAACATTTCTGGTTTTCATTGAAAATTCATGACTCAAGAAAGTATTAGTATTGAAATCTTTAATGACGTGGGTACAGCAGCAGTACGCGTCATCTTTTCACGAGTTCGTGTTAAATTAGACACAAACTTTATCCCAGTACTTCTTCATTCAAAAAAATAGCCTGCGAACGTGATTATTGAAATAATTCACTTTAATTTTTCATAATAATACATGAGCATTATTGCAATTAGTTATAATATCAAAATAAGTTAGTCATTATTCGCAATTATAGTTCTAGATGCTGTGTTTTTCTCATTTCGTTTTGATGAGATACCCAACGAACCCTGCTACGTTCGCTTTATAATGCGTAATTTCTTTTAAATAAAAACAGCTTCTTGAAATTTCTACATGGCACATTTGCCTTTAGAATGAAGGCATTGACTTGAGTAGGCATGTGAAGAACGTATTCTGTTTTGCTTACTTTACTTGAAACTTTCCGACTTCGGGATGTGCTATTAGAAAGCCGATGCACTCTTTTACACTCTAAGAAATATTATCAAACTGAATGCTTAAACTCAGTAACATTTCAGGTTAAAAACAATTACTTGGTTCAATAAAGTAAGCCGAATAAATGCAATTTCCCTGATGCTATTTCACAAATGATCGTGTCAAGTATTAAGTAAACTTGCCAAATAATTCGTTGAGTGTCAGTTGCATTTGTTCTCTTACTATCGACTATGCTTTACATTTTGTTGATCAGCATTCGAGCCCAATGATTGTTGTTGATATACAGCTATAAATCACAGAACCACATCATTCCACTTACATTAATTCAGATTTTGTGCTAATTAGATTCATGACGATAACAAACATCTCAGAGAAAATTGAGACAAATACCCACGCCTATAATTTTTTATTAACACAATTTTTTTGCCGTAATTTTTTTAAATTTTGTGTCGCCTGGTCCACTGATAAGTAAGCAAACTACTGAGCGCGTCGAGAACGCTAAGAATGACGCAAATGAAGTCCCTGAAACACAATTCCCGGTAAACGCTACATTGATGTAAATGAAAAAAATGACACATAAGCAAACACTGCCTGCCTCACCGAACAGTGTCGCTGTACGACGCCCATAACGCGGCGGCGGCGGCAGGCATCCGAGCGGCCGTGCAACACTTCACGGACACGTCGGCCGAAGGCATCACCGTGACGCAGCACTACAGCAAGGCCATCGATAGAGGTGTGGTGAGAGATGGTGTGGGTGGGCAGTGAGAGGAGTACAAAGGGGCAGTGAGAGTGGCGCAAGGGCAGTTGGAGAGCAGTGAGAGGAGTACAAAGGGTTGTGAGAGTGGCGCAAGGGCAGTGGGAGAGCAGTGAGAGGTGTACAAAGATGAAGTGAGAGCTGGGCGAAGGGGGATTGAGTGTGGTGCAAGTTGTAGTGAGATAAGCGCAAAGCCACGGTGAAAGTGGTGAATGGGAGATCTGAGAGCAGTGCAAAGGTGATGTAAGAGCAGTGCAAAGGTGATGTAAGAGCAGTGCAAAAGGACGTCGGGAGTTGTGTCAGTAAAACCTAAGGTATCGAAATCGTGAGTGAAATATTAAATTATAAAAATTCAACTTGCGATTGAATAAAATTGTTCGAGGTGACCGAAAATTTAAAATATTGATTGCAGGAGAGAATTTCTCAATTCTTGATGATTGCTGATAGAAATTGATGACACAAGCCGAATCAGTTTCATTTTTGCTTAATAGGGGTTGAAAGTGTTGGCCTTTTAAAAGACTTATAATCACCGACTAAATCGGGAAGCGATTTTCAAGTCAGTTTCAAGAACATTATTAAGTGACCAATTTTGTACCAGCACCGAACATTTTTACCCTAAAACAGAATGGGAATGAGGGATTATTTTTATTCGTGATTCTACCTTTCACAACAGCAATCTGGTTGTGGGCTTCCATAAATTTGAGTTTAGAAAGTAATTTCGACTACCTATGACGGCAACGACGGACAAATTTACTTGCAGTTATTTAAAACAATTATATTGTCTTTAGATGTATTGAATGCGCATTTGTCAAATTTCAAGATTTAATGCCTGCATTACTGAGAATGATTATTTTTCCTATCTCATTAGTATGATCGATTTGTTCGAACACATAACAAAGTTTTTGCAAAATGTAGACGGACATTTTTAGTAAAGTAAACCTATCACCGCTCAAGACAGTTATCCATCCATTTTCTTTCTTTCACTTCATCCAAATTTCACAAGCTTATTTCCTAAATACCACGTATGCTTCACGTTATAAATAATTAATTACAATACCATAATAATAATACATTCATAAACCTAATAATAATAATAATGCAGACGACAACATCGAAGCGACCGTGAACGGGACGTGTGACATGTACGACGCCGCTGTGGACGCCAGTGCACCGCCGCACCTGGTGCTAGACGCCACGGAGACTGGCGTCGTCCGCGACACTGTCAAGACCTTCACTCGTGCCCTCGCCTTGCCCACCTTCACCGCCTCCTACGGCCAAGAGAATGACATCAGGTGTCGTTGTATCGATGAATCGTGACGAAATTATGGCTGGACAAAAATAAATGAACGTGTAGTTTACGTCTAAAGATTTAGTTAAGTTAAAAGAGATTTAGAGATTAAGTTAAAAGAAGAGTGGTGTTAGTTAAAAGAGAGAATGATTGTTTTTTTAAATTGAATTAATGCCTCTCTATTCATAGATGGCTCATGAAAATCTGGAGCTTTTCTGACAGTTTATGAATACTTAAAATCCGCTGAAAATTGTCTAGAAGATTTGTGGAAGATTCTATGATTTTTTTGTGAAGTTGTTTAGGGAATGAGAGTGAGTAATGGCCAACATTGTATGTGTGGGACTGAATAGATGACATATCACGAAGGTCTGGTGGAGTGGTGGGCTATGTGTGATAGAGCAGACATGAGGGTCTGGTAGATCGGTGGGCTATGTGTGATAGAGCAGACACGAGGGTCTGGTAGAGGGGTGGGCCATGTGTGACAGAGCAGACACGAGGGTCTGGTAGAGTGGTGGGTTATGTGTGACAGAGCAGATACGAGGGTCTGGTAGAGTGGTGGGTTATGTGTGACAGAGCAGATACGAGGGTCTGGGAGAGTGGTGGGCGATGTGTGACAGAGCAGACATGAGGGTCTGGTAGAGGGGTGGGCCATGTGTGACAGAGCAGACACGAGGGTCTGGTGAAGTGGTGGGCTATGTGTGACAGAGCAGACATGAGGGTCTGGTAGAGGGGTGGGCCATGTGTGACAGAGCAGACATGAGGGTCTGATGGAGTGGTGGGCGATGTGTGACAGAGCAGATACGAGGGTTTAATATAGGGTCGAGGGGTGAGATTGGATGAAGATCCTAATGCTAAAAATGTAAAATTAACAACTTTACTCAAATCTGATTGAGATTCACTAATTCCGCTGAAGTTTTGAAGAACAAAATATATTTAATTTATGCATGACAGGACACTAAAGTGATTTTTGGGGCAATAACTTAACTAGTACTAGTACTTAACACGTTGCTTGCGATACGACCCATTGTCGGTCGTGCTAAAGTTATTCTTGCTGCGAAATGACCCATCGATGGGTTCTTTAAAAAAGTATTAACAATCTTGTAAGATTAATGGAATGGAATGGACTGAGTTAATGTTTAATTTTTCTAAAATTACTTACTTCCTTCGACTTTAAAAATGAGTTGAAATTGAACTTCAGTTTAACACATCGAGGTCAACGTGTTAACAGGAACTTGATGCCATCATCACCTGGCGCATAGTGCAATATTTAAATGATGCTTGGTACGTTACTAAACTGATACCTGATACGACACTCAAGTGTTTGATGTGATGCTGAACTGACACGAGGCATGACTGATGCTTGATGCGGTACTAAACTGATACCTGATACGACACTCAAGTATTTGATGTGATGCTGAATTGACACGAGGCATGACTGATGCTTGGTGCGGTACCGAGCTGCTACAAAGTCTAATGATGAACTAGTACCTGCAATGCTGAACTGGTGCCTGGTGTGTACCAGGGAGTGGCGGGACCTGACACTGTCAGAGGACCAGTACCTGGTACAGCTGATGCCGCCTGCTGACATCCTCGTGCAGGCCGTCAGGGACATCGTCAGCACGCAGAACATCACCAACGCCGCCATCATCTTTGATGACACCTTCGGTCAGTCATGGTTACAGTCAGTCATGGTCATGCATTTGGCCTGTTGTAGTCGGGCTTTAGGTCAGTTGTGGTCATGCTTTAGGTCATTCATGGTCATGCTTTAGGTCAGTCACGGTCATGCTTTAGGTCAGTCATGGTCATGCTTAAGGTCAGTCATGGTCATGCTTTAGGTCTGTCATGGTCATGCTTTAGGTCATTCATGGTCATGCTTTAGGTCTGTTGTAGTCATGGTTTAGGTCAGTCATGGTCATGCTTTAGGTCCGTTGTGGTCATGCTTTAGGTCATTCATGGTCATGCTTTAGGTCTGTTGTAGTCATGGTTTAGGTCAGTCATGGTCATGCTTTAGGTCCGTTGTGGTCATGGTTTAGGTCAGTCATGGTCATGCTTTAGGTCTGTTGTAGTCATGGTTTAGGTCAGTCATGGTCATGCTTTAGGTCAGTCATGGTCATGCTTTAGGTCAGTCATGGTCATGCTTTAGGTCTGTTGTAGTCATGGCTTAGGTCATTCATGGTCATGCTTTAGGTCTGTTGTGGTCATGGTTTAGGTCAGTCATGGTCATGCTTTAGGTCTGTTGTGATCATGCTTTAAGTCAGCCATGGTCATGCTTTAGGTCTGTTGTGGTCATGGTTTAGGTCAGTCATGGTCATGCTTTAGGTCTGTTGTGGTCATGGCTTAGGTCATTCATGGTCATGCTTTAGGTCTGTTGTGATCATGCTTTAGGTCAG
>JACJUY010003089.1:72058-87865 GCA_014220935.1 Platorchestia sp. MABIK | reverse complement strand
CCAGCTCTGTAATTTTGTTATTACTGCCCAGCTCTGTAATTTTGTTATTTTGCCCAGCTCTGTAATTTTGTTATTACTGCCCAGTTCTGTAATTTTGTTATTACTGCCCAGCTCTGTAATTTTGTTATTACTGTTCAGCTCTGTAATTCTGTTATTACTGTTCAGCTCTGTAATTTTGTTATTACTGTCCAGCTCTGTTATTTTGTTATTACTGTCCACCTCTTTAATTTTGTTATTACTGTCCAGCTCTGTCATTTTGTTATTACTGTCCAGCTCTGTAATTTTGTTATTACTGTCCAGCTCTGTAATTGGTTGAAAGGTATGCCAATCTCCAACGTTTTTTGGAAAATTTGTTCATTATTAAAGTACACCCAAAGATTATACGAGTAAGTGCAATCACATTTGTTTCTTAGATGCAAAGTAGATTCCAAGTATCTCAACACTATTTTACCGTATGACTTTGTGATGTCAGTGGCAACTGCTTATGTAAGGCTGACCTAGTGTTAGTTTCTTCTATGTTCTAAAGAAACATTTTCTCTGAGTGCATGCTGTGATCTTAGAACTGAGTGCATGCTGTGATCTTAGAACTGAGTGCATGCTGTGGTCTTGGAACTGAGTGCATGCTGTGATCTTAGAACTGAGTGCATGCTGTGGTCTTAGAACTGAGTGCATGCTGTGGTCTTGGAACTGAGTGCATACTGTGGTCTTAGAACTGAGTGCATACTGTGGTCTTAGAACTGAGTGCATGCTGTGGTCTTAGAACTGAGTGCATGCTGTGTCCTTAGAACTGAGTGCATGCTGTGGTCTTAGAACTGAGTGCATGCTGTGGCCTTAGAACTGAGTGCATGCTGTGGTCTTAGAACTGAGTGCATGCTGTGGTCTTAGAACTGAGCTTTAGTAGTTGTTCTTCATCTACAGCAAGGGTTCCTAACTTGGGGTGCTCACACCCCCTGGGGATGCAAGACAATATTCCAGGGGGTCGAAGAAAAGTTCAGGTAAGCAATCGGACATTGGCTATAAGTTGATATTTTTATTTCTGCAGGTGCGAGGTTTGAATGAAATTTTTTAGGGGTGCGGGGCAAAAAAAGGTTTGGAACCCCTGTTTTAAAGAGAGGGAGTGAAGAACAGACCCTCAGGAAGATACAAGTATTGTATCTGTGGGAATTAGCACTCTCAGGAGGAAGATGTGAGGTGCCAAGCTGAGAGTTACATAGGCCTCCCTTTTTTGAAATAGAATTGGATGTTAGGTTTGTTACCATTTTTTATTTGTTTAATGTTACCCTGTTGTTCAGAGCCCATTGCATTTGTCTTCAATCCCATCTCGCTTCATGAACTTCTTATTCAACTTAGTAGTTCTCTGCACAGGGATCTTGTGTGTAACCACACCTTGTGCGTATATTCCCCATTCTATAAACTCCATGCTAAATGGGGCTTTCCTCTCTTAGGAAAACCTTTGTTGTGGTTAGAGAGGCCTGAACTAACTTATCTAATCTGAGTGAAGTGCAACCTAACGGATAGAAGATTTGCACTGTAACCTCTTTTATCAATCTTTTGCATTTACTGCTTTTACCAGGAGAGCTGTACAAACTCGGGTAAAATTACCGCGAGTTTCGATCTGGTATCGAACCTGGGTCTTCAACCCCCTCAGGAGGATATAGCTATTGTATCTATGGGAATTTGCACTTCCAGGGAGAAAATTTGAAGCCCTGAGCCAATGATTATGTTAGGCTTTCTTGTTGAAATGAAATATTTTTGTTATGTTAAAGACCATCTTTTTTCGGTTTACTGCTGTCCTGTTTTTCAGCACCTACCACATTCTTCATCAACTTTTATCTTGTTTTGTGAACTTCTTTCTCAACTTACTGTTTTTATGCACCTTGTGCATAGATTTCGTGTTCCCTATCTCCAAACTAATTGGTGCCTTCCTCTCTTTGGAACGCCTTTTTCCTGATAGGGAGGCTCAAACTAACATCTAATCATACATACCTGGGTCTTCATTGTCACGCTTCACCTCTCGCTCTATCATTAAAAATATTCAAATATTTTCTATATAAATTTATGTTCTACCTGGCGCGACTTACATGTTTCTTCATCTCAAAGTGTTCAATACACTACAGCGTAGAGGCACACTGGTCAATTAAATTATGTTTTAAAAAACTTTTTCCCGAAAATGCCATTTGACTCTCATGCCCTTAACAGTTTCTAATTACCAAGGCCTATAATTCACTCTCCGGGTGCTGAAATGGTCGCGCCTAAATTCCAATCTGAAATTCAGCTGAAATCCCCTGTGGGGTCTTTTGGCTCTCCTGTGCTTGCGGATTGTGCGTGGCTCTGTGGATGTTCCCGACAAAGATCAACTGGGGCTCTTATAAGATGACAACAATGTGGGTGGCAATTAAGGCGGTTTTTGTGATGGCTGCTGCTGTGTTTTCCATAATGGTGATTGTGACAAACTTTGAACAACAATTAGATAGTGTGTTTCCGTGTAACGATGTGAATTTTGTATTATTGAACTGTGAGATCTACGGCGCGATATAGCACGAATTACTGAAGCGCTAGAAGCGCTAGCAAATCAATGCTAATACTACTACTAAATTCCAATCTGGTTACTTTAAATTTGAATTGAATATTGAACTTTAGTTTAACCCATCGTATTAAATGTACTAAATAAAAAGTTGCATAAAAAACGAAACCGTCACCGTTTGAGTTTTCCGTTTTTTTTCAGTTGTGTAGGCTTTTTCGTTTTTTTCTGGGGGTTTATAGTTTTGTTAAAGTTCTTATCCATCGGGGGATGCAACTAACGTAGCCATGGATATTAGCACTCCCTGAAGAAAGATGTGAGGTCTCGAGGAGCTGAAAGTTAGGTAGACCTTCCTATGGTTTGAATAGTGACGGAACATTATTTTGCGGTTCACTGCTATCTTGTTTTTCAGCACTTAATGTTTTATTCTTCAACTTATATCTTGTTTCATTAATCTTCAACTTTCGTCTTACAGCTGCATTTCTTCAACTTCCTTCCAAAGCTGCAATTTCCTCTGCGTAGGGGATCTTGTACGGGAACAATCTTAGTGCACAGATTCCCAAGTTCCCTCAACTCAAAACTAAATTATGTCTTCCTCATTCTTCTCTAGTAATACCTTGCTTGTGATGAGAGAGTCTTAAACTAACTCATAATCTAATCCTCTTTCCTCTCTTTGGAACACCTTCATTTTTGATTAAAAAGTCTTAAAAATAACATATGATCTATTCCAATTTCCCTTCCTCTCTTCGGAACACCTTTATTTATGGTTAAGGAGGCTAAAACTAACTCACCTAGTCTACTCAATTTGTGTTCTTTCACACGTTGACCGCGATGGGTCCAATTGAAGTTCAATGTTCAACTCAAATTTGAAGTCAAAAGTTGTTAGCAATTTTACAAATATATGTATACACCAAACATTGAAGGTCCATTGAATATATTAAAAATTGTTCACAATTTTCAAACGACTTATCAATGGGTCGGATCGCAAGCAACGTGTTGATGCAAACCATGTACTGAACCCCTCTGTGTGCGCGACTTTGGGGGGTTCGAACCCCTTTTCTACCGCGGATGAGAGGTTCGAACCCCTTTTCTGCGGCGTACGAAGGGGCGGAGAAAGAACCTCGATTGGGGAAAGGGGAAGAAACCCCTGTCGGCGGCGCAGAGCTAATAATACAGGCACCGCCAGACGCGCGTTGCGATATGCCAAGTGCTGCTCAGTCTGTGCCGGGTGCTGTGGTGGCTGTGTTGTTTGTGCTGTATTCAGTGTATATAGTGTATATTCAACTATTTAGTGTATGTAGTGAATATTTAACTATTTAGTGGATATAGTGTATATTTTGTGTTCAGTGTGCAGTTTGTATTGTTTGCGGTGTATTAAGTGTACGTATCAACCTGTGCTGTGGTGCTCTTTGTATTATTTGCGCTGTATTGAGTGTATATTTTACCCGGTGTAGTTATTGCTGTGTATTTGGGGTGCAGTTTGTACTGTTAATTGCTGCAGTGTATGTAGCGAACATGTCACCGAGTGCTGACTCTTGGTGCTGTGTTTGTTGTGCAGCTTGCGCTCTTGTGTTCGATGTTACAGTTCACGCAGTGCTGTCGCTGCTGCTGCTGCTGCAAGTGCCAGATGTGGTGCTAACTGCACTGTTGCTTCTTAGTGCGTGTGTTGTGCGGTTTGCATCGTTACTTGCAGTGTACTCGGTGTGCATTTCAACCTGTGCTGGGTGTCATAGCACTGATTGTTGCTGCTGTGTATGTGCGTTGTGCAGTGTGTTATTCGCGATGTATTTAGTGTACATTTAACTATAGAGTTTGTCCCCTCAGGGGGACACAACTATTGTATCTATGGGAATTAACGCTCCTATGGGGAGAATGTGTGAGGGCCCGAGCTGAGAGTTAAGTAGGCCTTCTTTTTGTTGAAATAAAATAATTTTGTTATGTTAAGGACCACCTTTTATCGGTTCACTGCTGTCCTGTTTATTCAGCACCTACTACTTTCTTCTTCAAGTTTTAGCTTGTTTCATGAACTTCTTTCTTAGCTTACTGTTTCTATGCCCTTTCTGCATAGATTCTACGTTCCCTTTAACTCCATACTAAATGGTGCGTTCTTCCTTCCTCTCTTTAAATCGCCTTTGTTGCGGATAGGGAGGCTTAAACTAACTAATAATAATAATAATAATCAACAATTACTCACCGTGACGGGAGATTTCTTTTTGATGAGGCTGGAGCTAGGAAATAATGTAGGTTTCTCCTGTGTTTTTTTTGTCAATTTTATATAATAATTGCTGTTCTACTATGATGAATCTAATACTTATCTCTTTTTTTTGCAGGTGTCAAAATAGCGTTAAGGAATTCACAACCGCAAGCTTGGCTAACGTGCCTACAGTAATTTCTTATTATTTCTACGATTACTACGCTCAATTATTGTTGTTTATTTATTTAATATTTGTAAGCACTTTATGCTTTACGTCTTGCCGTTTGAATATTCTCAGAGTCAATTTCTTTACGAGTCCCTAAATAATCTTCCCGGGTGTTATTAATTTCCTAAACATAGTCTCTAATTTCGCGTCTGATATTGAGAGCATTCATTTTTGACACGTTTAGGTGTGTCAGAATAGCACCATTCTCTCGTATGTAGCTCTCGCTTCTTTATTTTCTTTGGTTGCTATCATATTTTTGCTTGCTGGGCTACAACGACCGACCACCATGGCTCCTGTCAACGATAAGGAACAGGCAACAGACAAAGATAGGTGAGGATGATGAGGCATGAGGAGACAAAGATAGGTGAGGAAGATAAGGTACGAGGAGACAAAGATAGGTTAGGAAGATAAGGTACGAGGAGACAAAGATAGGTGAGGAAGATAAGAGAACAAGGAGACAAAGATAGATGAAACGGATAAGGTACATGGAGAAAATAATAGGTGAGGAAGATAAGGAACAAGGAATAAACAAAGATAGGTGAGGAAGATAGCGAACGAGGAGACAAAAACAAATGAGATAAGGTCCAAGCAAAATGTAAAAATAAGTGAAAAAGCTACAAGACATCGTGTGTAGAGCACATCCTGGAGTTACACGTATAAACTGTCATGTGTACGGATAAAATTTTGTCCTGGTTATTCTACTAGTACGATACTTAGTTCAGGTTGTGACTGGGACTTTTTCATGAGTAATGTAGAGGTTCCTATAAGATGAAGTAATTCAAGGATTGTAGTACCAGTATTTTGTTTCATGTTATAGTCTAACTACCGCTCTCACGCTCTTAAATGCAACCTCCGTCTCCAGTGTGACTTCTGTCTCTAGTGCCCACTGTGCTTCTTTCAGTTTTCGTGCTTTCTTCACTATCGCTTCTTTGTTTCCTTTGCTATCTCTTCTTTGTATTTTCTTCCTCTTACTTCCTTACTTCCTGTTTCTATGCGCAGGGTATCCTCTGTGGAAACACACCTTGTGCACAGATTCCTTGTTTTCTAAGGTCCATACAAAATGGTCCCTTGTTTTCACTCTTTTTAGATTGCCTTTGTTGTGGCTAGGGAGTCCTTAACTAATTCAAATAATTATATAAAGTAGATCGTTCATTCAAAGTTGTTCGTTTTAACTACACAGTAATAAGTTAATTATATACAGTTAATTGTTCAAAAACATTTATAATCATTTTTACTACACAGTAATATCATAATTTACAGTTCATTGTTCATACAAAGTTGATCATGTCTACACTAACTTCCCGTATTCCAGGGACAGTTCTGGAACGTCCTCATCTACTACGAACAACCTAACGAACGGCAACGCAGCTACTACTACGACTTCTACTTCATCTACCACTGCTACCAGTTCAGCTGCATCTACTGCAGAATCTACAGGGCCAAAAACTGTCAGCAGCACCAGCTTTCTGGCTGCAGCTGCTGCAGAAGAGCGTCAGCAGCCTGGCGCTGTCAGCAGCGGCAGCAACGCCATGCTGACAGCTGCAGGGCAGGTAGCTGACATATATTGTTATTCTCAGTCACTTCACTTTTTGTAGCGTGCGTTCGTTAATTTTGTGTGCGGGCGCCGTGGCTGAGTGGTCATAGCGCTCGCTTCCCATGCTGAAGGACCCGAGTTCGAATCCCCACGCTGTCACTATATTCTTCTCTTGCAGAAGTCAATAAATACAAAAGTTGCCTTTCGACCCAGGCTCATAAATTAGTATCGGTTCGATCGGAGGTGTCCGTCGCTGGGTCGTGATTTATAATGAATTTCAACCTATTGTTGAACGTGTCGTGTTAAAATGGAGAAAAATGACAAATCATTCATATCGTTCAAAAAGTAATCTACGAAAATAAAACGAAATTGCCCCAGATCCGCGTTGTTTCTGGTGCAGTATTGGTAAATTCAATGGAAATATGCGTAAGTTTAACGAAGAACAGTGCAGTGACGCTTCTTGTTCAGGAGACGGTATCTAAGGGAAAAACCAGAGCTTTCTTCATCTGGCCTTCTGAAGCAATGCAACGTTGAGTTTAAATAAGGTAAAATAGAGCTGCGTCGCTTCTGATGGATAACGCACTCAACATTTCAATCAACTTACTGAAGCAAATGATTGAATCATAGATGCATTATTACCACAAAACTGTGGTATCATAAACTTACGGTATTATCACAGCAAAATTGGGATATTAGTATAAAATTAGGTTATTCTCATCTTGAAAGTTTAGTATATTAGTTTAGAAATTGTGACGCTTCAAAGTTGTAATGCCTCAGAGTTATTGAATTTTAAAATTATTGAACACCTTTAAAGTAGGGCTGCCATAACCATAAAGTATCACTGCCACCACCCTGGCATACCACTACCACCCCAAAATTGTGTCACCACCATCCGCCCCGCAGGCGGCGGAGGACCTGACGGCGAGCAGCATGGCGGCCATCAGTGGGAAGCTGCAGCAGGTGCGGGGCTACGTCACCCAGACCGCCGCCGCCATGGCGGGTCTCGAGCACCAGGCTGACATGGTGAGCTGGGCGTGTGGGGTGGGGGTGGACGTGGTACGCTGGACGTGGTGGGATATGAGTGGATGTGGTGGCATATGTTTGTACCAGGTGGGGTGCCGGTGTTTCACTAGTTGCAGTAAGCATACATAGCGTAGCTGTCAGTAAACAGATGTAGCGTTGCAGTAGACAAACGCAGTGCAGCAGCTGTCACCACTTCCCGTTACAGAGCAAGATCGGCCAGTACAACACCCTCGTCAAAGTCATGCGCGAACNGTGCTGTGTTCTGTTCTGTGTGGTGCTGTGTTCTGTTCTGTGTGGTGCTGTGTTCTGTTCTGTGTGGTGCTGTGTTTTGTTCTGTGTGGTGCTGTGTTCTGTTCTGTGTGGTGCTGTGTTTTGTTCTGTGTGGTGCTGTGTTTTGTTCTGTGTGGTGCTGTGTTCTGTTCTGTGTGGTGCTGTGTTCTGTTCTGTGTGGTGCTGTGTTCTGTTCTGTGTGGTGCTGTGTTATGTTCTGTGTGGTGCTGTGTTCTGTTCTGTGTGGTGCTGTGTTCTGTTCTGTGTGGTGCTGTGTTCTGTTCTGTGTGGTGCTGTGTTCTGTTCTGTGTGGTGCTGTGTTCTGTTCTGTGTGGTGCTGTGTTTTGTTTTGTGTGGTGCTGTGTTTTGTTCTGTGTGGTGCTGTGTTATGTTCTGTGTGGTGCTGAGTTGTGTGCTTTGAATCCACTTTCCATGTGGTGTTTGCTGGCCACCCTCTCAGGGGGTAAGCGGCTGTTGTATCTTCATGGAAATTAGCGCTCCTGGCGAGGCTTCCATCTTCACCCAACATAATTGATCGCTTCCCATAATGTAAATAGATTGATGTTGCCTTTAATAAAACATAATGTTGCCTATAATATAAAAAAACATAGAATGTTGCCTATAGTCGAGCAATACTGACTATCTAACTTACCTGCAGAGCGCCGGTAGTGCCCCGACCACAACATCCGCTGCACCATCTGAACCAGCTGCGCCCGTTGAACCAGTTGATGCTCCGAATTCCCAGGTGTGTGCGTCGCCTGTGTTGGTGTTGGAAATAATAAGTCAGTGTGAACACTATGCCTTCAAAATTAATCCTCCTCCCTAGAGACCGTTGTGACCGATATTTCAGTAATATCCAATGTGTTGGTGTTGGAAATAATAATTATTATAATTTTTTTATTTTTATATTCATTTTATTTTTTTATTTTTTTATTTAGGGTAGTTAAGTTTGTTTATATTATGAAATTGGAACTGGCGCCCCCAGGGGGATACTGTTAGGTCCCCTCAGCTGTAGATAGGCCTTCGGGACTTCTGTCTTTTGTGTCCACTTTGCTTCTTTCAGTTTTCATGCTTCTTTGCTATCTCTTCTTTGCCTTTTGTTCCTCTTACTTCCTTACTTGCTGTTTCTATGCGCAGTGTTTCCTCTGAGGAAACACACCTTGTGCAAAGATTACGTGTTTCGTTAACTTTAGACTGAATTGTGTCTTCATGTTTTTTCCCTTTGGAACACGTCCGTTGTGGTTAGGAAGGCTTTAGCCTATTAACCAGTCTTCATCCTCTCTATTGGCCACAATTTTATGCTAATTTATTAATGAAATTTTTCAATTTCCGATCTGGTGCTCTAAAGGTGAATAAAAAATACAGCTTTTATTAATATAAAATGCAGAGTCAAAACCAAATGCGGCGCTTGACAGGTGAAGTTCAAGTCTTGAGAAACCAAGCACTAGCCTTGACAGCCAAACGCTAGCCTCGACAGGCCAAGCACTGGCCTCGACAGGCCAAGCGCTAGCCTCGACAGGCCAAGCGCTAGCCTCGACAGGCCAAGCGCTAGCCTCGACAGGCCAAGCGCTAGCCTCGACAGGCCAAGCGCTAGCCTCGACAGGCCAAGCGCTAGCCTCGACAGGCCAAGCGCTAGCCTTGACAGGCCAAGTGCTAAACTTGACAGGCCATGCACTAGCCTCGACAGGCCAAGCGCTAGCCTTGACAGGCCAAGCGCTAGCCTTGACAGGCCAAGCGCTAGCCTTGACAGGCCATGCACTAGCCTCGACAGGATAAGCGCTAGCCTTGACAGGCCAAGCCCTAGCCTTGACAGGCCAAGCGCTAGCCTTGACAGGCCAAGCGCTAGCCTCGACAGGCCAAGCGCTAGCCTCGACAGGCCAAGCGCTAGCCTCGACAGGCCAAGCGCTAGCCTCGACAGGCCAAGCGCTAGCCTCGACAGGCCAAGCGCTAGCCTCGACAGGCCAAGCACTAGCCTCGACAGGCCAAGCACTAGCCTCGACAGGCCAAGCACTAGCCTTGACAGGCCAAGCACCAGCCTCGACAAGAGCTGTTTAACGTTGGCTGTGTGTGTGCAGAGCATCGGGCAGGTGTCAACCCGGACGGTAGACGCAGTAGACGACGTAGACAGACGGACTCCGTCTTCCACGCTGTCTTTTGCTGACCGCTTGGCAGCTGGTATGGAGGAGGCAAACCAACTGACAAGTGAGTCTTGGCAGGTGGGGCTTATCACTTTGCTGACATGTGACAATTGAGGAGTTAGCCCATAAATTAATGGGTTAGTTGATAACCTGATTGATTTGTTGATCGGTTATTGCTTGATTAGTTGATTGACTGATTGGCTGGTCGATATGCTGATTGATTTGATAATTGATGATTGATTAAAAGAATGGTTGGTTAATTGGTTCACTGATTTGTTAATTGGTTGTCTGGTTAATAAATTTAGTGATGGGGTGTTTCATCCCTTGAACAGCTTATTGGTTCATTAATTGGGCTTTGGATTGATGGGATGGCTGATTAAATGATTTGTTGGTTCATGGAATGGCTGACAGATTGATCGATTGGCAGGTTGCCTGAGATGAGTGACAGCCATCAATACCAAAGATAGTAGTGGTAAAGAAGCTAATTAAGATACTATTGGTGGAAATATCAATTAAGGTACTAGTATTAGACACACCAACCAAGATATTAACGGTAAACATACCAGTGATGGAGACATTGATTAAGATACTAGTATTAGACAAATCGAGTGAGATACCAGCAGTTAAGATACCAGTGGCAGAGAAAATAATTTAAGAAACAAAAGGTGAAGACACTAATTAAGTAAGATACCACCAGTACAGATACACCCCCAATTAAGTAAGATACTACCAGTAAAGAGACACCCCCCAATTAAGTAAGATACTACCAGTACAAAGATTCACCCCTCCCCAATTAAGTAAGATACCATCAGTAAAGACACACCTCCCCACAGCCCGGCTGCGCGACAACGTGGCGCGGCGGGAAGACCTGGTGGAGCGCTACCGGGCCACGCGGGAGCGTCTCAGCGCCCTCAAGCGCCAGCGTCGCGACATACAGCAGCAGGAGCGCTCGTTGCTACTGGTCAGTGTTCTCTTGGTGTGGTTCAGTGGTGTCCTGCCTTGTGATGGTCAGTGTTCTCTTTGTGTTGTTCGGTGGTGTTTTGTGTTGGTCACGCAGCAGCAGGAGCGCTCACTTTTGTTGGTCAGTGGTGTCCTCTTGGTATGGTTCAGTGGTGTTCTGTCTTTTTTTGATCAGTGTCCTGTCTGGTGTTGGTCAGTGTCCTGCCTTCTTGATGAAGGTGCTGAATTTGAACATTTCAGCCTTGAAGAAGGTGTTAAATTTGTGCATTTTAGTCTTAAAAATAAGGGTCAAAGTAAAGTGAGAACATTAACATGGGCTAAGGAGTTCAATTCAATTATTTCAACCATAAAGGGATTTAATTTTAAAGGTTTGAGCAGAATCAAACAATTTTTCGCAGAAACTGTCTAATTTTACACCATCATGTAAATTGGGTAGTTTTCCCAGAATAAAATCCAATTTTGCTATTATTTGCCAGAAAAATGTTTAAACTCTGTAATATCTGCAAGAGAATGCGAAATTGACTAATATTTACCAGAAAAGGTTAAATTGGCTAAGGTTTTCCTGAACAAATCCAAATTGGCTAGTATTTTCTAGAAATGATGTAATGTGGCTATAATTTGCTAGTAAAAAATCAAATTGGGCAATATTTTTCAGAAAAAGGCCAACTTGGCCTACATTTTCAAGAGAAAGACAAGATTGACTAATATTCTTCAGAAAAAGGACTAATCGGTCCACATTTTCCAAAAGAAGGACAAATTGGCCAATGTTTACCAGAAAAATGGAAAATTGGCCAACATTCACCTGAAAAAACGAGTAAACTAGCTTATTTCTGCCCCAAACTAAAAACTAACAACCCTGCCTCTAGTCGAAGTAAACAAATTTGCCTGACACAGGTCACAATGGACAATATTTGTCTGGCAGAAAGCCAAAATTGTGAACGTTAGTCAGGAAAATGCCTAATTTATAATATTGGTCAAAAAAAAGCAAAATTTGCCAGTATTTGTCAGAAAAAGGGCAAATGGATCATTATATTTATGAGAAAAAAAAACAAATAGTTACCATTTGGCACAAACAACTATCCCTACCGTGTCTGCAGTCTCAGACGAGCCGGGAGTCTCCGTACGAGGACCCAATACCAGGGGCGGCGTCCTGGTCGCTGGAGGAGCTGGACGCGGGGCTGGCCGACTTCAGGGGCCTCTACGACAAGGTCGCCACGCTCAAGGGCGCATATGATCTCAAGGTCCAGGTCTGTTGCTGCTCAGGTGGTGGGGGTGGGGTTGATGGGGCTGTGGTAGGGTTAGTGGGGCCGTGGTGTGGTGGTGGGGGTGTGGTAGTAGGGCTGTGGTGTGGTAGTGGGACTGTGGTGTGGTAGTGGGGCTGGGGTGGTTGTGGGGTTGGGGTGCCGTGGTTGAGCGAGTGTAATTTTGTGCCGTGGTTCTGGTAGTATTGTTTTCTTGGTGTGGTTGTGGTGGTGTAGTTATAGTGATGAAAGTTTGTTATTTAGTCATATGTAACCTCGTAATAACACGCACTTCCAGTAGAGGCCGAATGTGTAGCCTGTATGCGTGTACTACATTCGGCGAACTTGGTGTATACTTGTTCCTTTCACTCACATAAGTTCCTCACTTCAATTTACACTGATGTTACCTTCGTTGTTACTGCGGTCATAAGGCTAGCATTGACATCGCTATGAGGATGGAACTTCAAATTAAACAAGAAACGTATAGGAACCTCATAGAACACGTCAGAATAAAATTGAACAAGAAATGCAATGCATTAGAATTGTGTTTTATGGGTGACCAATAAGAGCTGCCCACCACCACAGGCGCTGGCGGCAGACGACGCTGCAGGCAGAGCTGAAGTGACCAACAAGCTGGAGCAGCTCGACACGAAGCGCGGTCAGCTCATCGCCGTCATCACTCAGCTCAGGCGCCTCCGAGCTGAAAAGATGCGCCAGCAAGGCATGGGTCAGTCCGAATTCTCCATTTATTCATGGATTCTTTGAATATTTTTTGTCTCAGCTCAATGTTTCGTGAACGCTGACTAGTGGAGCTGAAATTAGTCTTGTGGTGGTCGGTTTGATCTGATTCAGGTCGTCGCTGACTGCTGTACTTCAGTATTTTTTACTTTTTAAGTATTTTTTTTACTTACATTAGCGCCATTACAACCTCTGGTTCTGTCAGGCTTGAGAACCCAATGTTGAATGTGTCGCCGGATCGCCACGGTAGAGGAAACAAGGTAGGGTCATTTCTATGGAAGAAAATACACCTCCTCTTGTTTGGCTAGCCAATAGAACGGCTTTATTTCAAACTAACATTTCGACGTCACCAAAACGCCGTGTCGTTAGGCCAATAGTGGAGCCAGATTTGGAAGTAGCAGTGCTACCAGGTGCAATATGAGCGCTGCTATTGGTTCGTTGCCGTGACGTCAGCAAAACCACACAGTCAACAAAAAAAGACTGGTTTGAACCTACCTTATTTCCTCTACCGTGGCCATCGCGCAGCTCAGGTGGCTCCGGGCCGGCAAGATACGCCAGCAAGGCATCGGTCAGCTGAAATCAATGTTAAATAGTGTATAAAACTGTGGAGACAACGGATACTTGTCTTCAATGCTTCATTTGTGCTAATGTGATTTTGAAATTGTTCCGTTCTGAATTGAATATTAATCATGTATTAAATCGTGGAAACGATGGATATTTATCTTCAATGTTTTATTTGTGCTAATGTGTTTCTTTAAATTTCTTCCGTTCTTTATGGGATATGTAACGGGGGCTTCTTCTTCTTTGATAGGTGTAACGGGGGCTTCACTGAATGAGTGTGTGTCGCAATGCTTTATTTGAGCAAGTATTTTTTTCTTTTTCAACAGATGCATTTTTTTCTCAACAATGTACTTTACTTTTTGCTTGAATTTATTTATTTATTTTTTTACAAATGTATTCCTTTTCTTTTTACAGATGGGTTCAATTTTGCACAGATGTATTTTTTCTTTTCACAGATGTCGATGGTGATGAAGGTGACTCCCAAGCAACAGCTGCCACTTCATCATCTACAGCAGGTGGGTCATCACGCCACTCATCACCTACAACTATTATGCTTATGAGAAATACAGCCGCCGCAAAAAAGAGTCGGACCAACCCCGCAAAATGGTGTGGAACCAAAGTTACGTTATTTGCAACGAGTCTGCCATAAAGTCGGTTGCTGTCGCTGGCGGCATCTGACGTTTTCTCAGCGAGTCTCTGGACCACATGGCGGACTGCCTGGCGACTCTGTGTTGTTTGAGAGGCAGAGGGGGATTTGGCAGAGGTTTGCCCGTGACCATAGTGGCCAGGGTTCTGGAGCTACGCTTTCTGGCCTATGATTTGCCTCCAATGCTTCAAACATGGTTCACAAATGGCCGGGAAATAGTCCTGATCTCAATACGATTGAGAACGGTTGGCATGTCATAAAAAACAAACTTGCAGAAAACAAAGTCATCCTTGCCTAAGCTCATTGATGCAATTAAGAAAGTGTGGTGCACTGAAATGGGAGAGGATAACTCACGTAAATTGAATGTCAACATGCCAAAATGACCACACGACGTCACTATCACGAACAACAAGAACATGACTAAATATTAAAAGTAAGTGTATTTATATACATTATATGCCCTTTATTGTTATCTTTACACGTGACTGCCAATTTTTGTTAATAGTCCGGAAAGGTCCGATTTTTTTTTGCGGTGACGGTAGCACTCCCGGGGGAAAGATGTGAGGTTCCAAGCTGAGAGTTGGGTAAGCCTTCTTTATATTGCAATAATATGTTTTTTGTTATGTTTAGGACCATTTTTTTTTCGATTCATGTAGCATGCGTTCTCATTTATATTTATTTCTTGTCTACAGCCACAGACTCCACTGGTCGTATTACTTCTACATCTACCACTGTCAGCACGGTACCTACTAGCGTCAGCACGGCTTCAGTCAGCGTCAGCTCTCCTACTAGCGTCAGCACCACGTCAGCCCCGCCTACGGTTGTGAGGAGCGACTCAACGTCAGCAGCTGACTTCTCAGACCTGCTGCCGGCTGACCCCGTGTCGACACTGCACGCTGACAGCCGTGGTGGAGGCAGTGTCAGCATCGGCACCCTGCCGGCCCTCGTGTCAGCCGCTAATGTGGACGCTCCTGACGATGCTGATGATGGTCAGTGGCGCTCTTCTTTGCGGGGTGTCGGCGCTGACGTTGTCGGGTGGGCGTTGCTGGTGTGTGTTTGTTTGTGTGGAATGTTTGGTTGTTGGATTGTTTGTAATGTTTTATTGTGTGTTTGAAATGTTTGATTGTTTGTATGATTGTATTATTTTTGTTTGTTTGGAGTGTTTGAATGTACGTTATTTGTTCTAGTGTTTGATTGTATGTTTGTATCATGATTGTTTGATCGCAATGTTTGATTGTGTGTTTGCCCATAAAATAAAGCAAATAAAAATAGCTAAGTAAACCCCCAAGCAAAAAGTGTCCTATGAAACTGTCTTGAATCAAATGGAACAATGAGACAGCACATTTGACAGGCGTGCCACATTAAGACAGCACATTTGACAGGCGTGCCACAATAAGAGAGCACATTTGACAGGAGTGCCACATTAAGACAGCACATTTGACAGGAGTGCCACAATAAGACGGCACATTTCACAGGAGTGCCAGGAGGCGTGACGGAGTCAGCGCTGTCAGCGGTGGTGACAGCGCGGGCGGAGATGGAGGCAGCGGGGCAGGAGCTGGCGCTGCGCACACAGCACCTCAGCAACCTCAAGGAGGAGCTCGCCAGCATGAAGCGCCTCCTCGACGTCACCCAGCAGCGGGTGGCTGATGGGGGACCTTCTGTGGTGGGTGATGCAATTTTTTGGTGGGTGGAACCTTCTTCTTCGGTGGGTGTTACAGGTCACTGATGGGGGATGGATGGGACGGTGTCTGATGG
>JACJUY010003089.1:57935-69678 GCA_014220935.1 Platorchestia sp. MABIK | reverse complement strand
CGCCTATTGACATTCATTTGTCAAATTTACGCATTCATTTATCTTAAATTTTCTAAATTATATTTCTGGTGCCAATCGTTAGTCCAATTTACACGTTGATTCATTTTAAAATTCGCAAAACATTTCTGGTGCCGTTTATTTGTCAAATTTACACATAGATTTATCTTCAAATTTTCGAAATTATGCATTTTTTATTTTCTGAGCTGATACGAAAGGTCTCTGTAGTGTCTTAGGTGGTGAAACATCGTATGTATTAATAATCCAAAATGATATTTCTGGTGTCATTCATTCCTATTCGATGTTAAGGGCCACCTTTTTCAGTTCACTGCTGTCCTTTTTTTCAGCACTTTACTTTCGTCAACTTTTATCGTGTTTCATGAACTTCTTTCTCAACTTACTGTTTCTATCTCCATCTGCATAGATTCCACGTTCCCTTAACTTCATACTAAACGGTGCCTTCCTCTCTTTGAAACGCTTTTTTTTTGCGGTTAGGAAGTCTTAAACTAACATCTAATCTAATCATTCCTATTCGTCCATCCAGTGAGGGTGACCGCAACACGCCGACCAATGAGAGCGCCGCTCGCCCCAACGTGCGTAGTGGTGACAATGGTGATGGTGGTGTTGATGGAGAAGATGATGGTGGTGAGCAGGACAGTTTATCTGCCTTGCTCAACAAGCCCACCTCAACTGGGCACCCAGTTAACTATGGTGGCAGTAACCGGGGCAGTAAACTGGCTCCTGATAAACAGGTGATCACTGGCTTCTGCGTAAACTGGGTGAATAGGTCTGAGTTAACTGATGAGTAAATTGGTTAAACCGGTTCTGTATTAACTGGGTGACTAATTTTTAGTTAACTGTTAAGTTAATTGGTTGAACCAGTTCTGTATTAACTGGGTGAATAATTTTGAGTTAACTGGTTAAACTGGGTACTAGGGTACTAAACCTCCTAGTTGAACTAGGGTAGGTTTAATTTTGTTCTTTTTTGGCTTCACTGCTGTCAATTTTTTACAGTACCTATTACTTTCTTTTCCAATTTTTACCTCGTTTCATGAAGTTCTTCTAATCTTGCTGTTTCAAAGTGATGGGAGCCTTGAGCATAGATTCCCCTTTCTTCTGACCCCATACCAAACAGTGCATCGTTCCTCTCCTGGGAACACCTTTCATGTAGCTGAAGGGGCTAACATTAATTTATCGAATCTTACAGTAACTTGCAGTATCTCGCCTCAAACTGACTTGCCTTACCTCAAGCCAACATATCTAATCTTGAATTAACTAATCATAAGCCCATGCCAACAAATCGAACCCCAAACGCACACATCTGAATAAGAGAAAAGAAAACAAGAAAAACATTTCCACTTAAGATGAAACAAAAACACCATTAGTTTTTAAAATATCTTTACGTACAAATCACCTTACTACAACTTATCCCAGCCCAGCACACAAATCTCCTCATCACGACCTCACACGCACAAATCACCTCACCACATCCTCACCCCAGGAGAGCTGGCGCAGCAGCAGCACAGCGCAGCAGCACCAGCAGCGCCTCTCCACCATCGCCTCCCTCCAGGAGGAGCTCAGGCGCAAGAAGAATGCCCTCGAGGATCTCATGAGGTGGGGGGGGGTTATTCAGAGGAGGGTGGGGTGGTTGAGCGGAGTTTGGGGGGATTGTGGAGGGGGTGATTGAGGTGAGCACGACTGTACTTATTTATTTTATTTAAGTCATTTAGTTTTTTTAATTTAACTTATTTAGTTTATTTAATTTACTGGGTTTAATTTATTTAGTTTATTTAATTATTGTAATTTATTCAGTTTATTTTGTTTAATTGTTTTAATTAATTTAATTAAATAGTTTTAGTTTATTTAATTTAATAGTTTCAGTTTATGTCATTTTCTGAGTTCATTTAAATAATGTCAATAAATCCCCAATTGCGGTCACCCCTCCATGTAATGTCCCCCCCCCAACAGAGGCATGGGGAAGCAGTCGGCCTTCCCCCCCGACAACCTGTCTGACAACACCTCCCCTCCTGCCGGGGACCGTGGCGACGTCGTTGCGTTGGGGCTACCCCGGCTGTCTGGGTGAGCTCACATTCTACTGGCTATGTTCAGTATTGGCCTTATTTCTCAATCTTTTTCAGGAAACGTTCGAAATATGTTTGGAAAAATTTTCAGGAAACGTTCAAAATATATTTTGAATTTTAAACATAATTTCAGGAAACATTCAAAATTTATTTTGTAAACGTTTTCTGGAAACGTTCAAGATAGATTTTCAAAACATTTTTAGGAATTGTTCCAAATGTATTTTGAAAGTATCTTCAGGAAACATTGAAAATGTTTTTTTTATTGGTTTTCTTAAATATAATACTGATCTCATTAAAGACGTGTTTTTTTGCACTCTTATTTATAATTATTGCTGTTATGATATGTGTAAAATAAAGGTGAGGAATGTTGCTTATTGATGTTTAAATATAGTGTTTAAATTTGAGACATTTTCGTATGAGAGACAAAATGTTCAAATTTGGGAGACATTTGAGTATAACAGATAAAATGTTCAAATTTAACCTAGTTTAAATGGCCAAGTTTTTAATGTGTCTAGAAAAGGCCAAATGGTTATATTCACGGGTTAAAGGGTAAATTTTTGTATTGTTTGCACTGATGATACAAAATTTTTGTACTTCAATAAAAAAATCAATTTTGGGTTCTAGCATGTCTGCTAGAGAAGGCCAAATTTTATTATCGATGCAAATAAAAAGCCACAAACATTCATTTCTGCCTTGAAAACTATTTTAAGTTTGTGAGATGTTCATTTTACCAAAAAATGCTAGTCGTTAACATTTGGTAAACGTAAGGCTGGTCAGGCAACACTGGGCTAGAAAAGGCCAAACTTTATTATTCATACGCCTAAAAAGCCCCAAATACTCCTCCTCTGTACTTTAAAGCTATTTTTTATTAGTGGGAATAAAAAATATTTTAATTGAAAATATTAAAAAAAAATCAAAGTTAAATTTCAAAATATGTTAAGCATTTTTAAAAAAATTATCGCATGGGCATTGCGACACTCATGCTGATAATATATCAGCTTAGGATTTTTGTATTTTTATGTTAAGACATTTTAGAAGCCAATAATGATATTTGTATCATCTTGATGGGAGATAAATTATTTATCTATTCCCTCCCTTTCGACCATCAAATTACAACTCATGTTGATAATTATTTTTGGTCATCTTAAGACTTTTAAGGTAAGGCATTTCTAAAATCAATTATGTTTTTTGTATAATTTTAACTGGAAATAAATTGTTTTTCTTTCTTTTCTGTCCTTCAGAGTGGACGACGTTCGAGAAGAAGCAATTAGACATCCATCTGTGCCTGCTAACTCTGGGCTAGTGCTTACTGCTGCTAGTGCTAGTGCTAGTACTAGTGCTGGTGCTAGTGGACAAAGTGTAAGACCGAAACAAAATATCGGTAAGTGGCAACACCCTTGGAGGTTTTTGGTTATTTGCATATTTTTATGATGTGCAGGAGTGTGATGGTGGTGGTCAGGAGAGAGTGTGATGAAGGGATGTGATGCTGGTGATATAGGGATGTGGTGGAGTAATATGATGGTGGTGACATGCTGGAGTGTGATGGTAAATTTGATGCTTCACATGGGGAAGAATGTCTTAAAGTTGGTCAGGAAGTTAGAAAGTTTGTGAATGTTAAATGGGTTAACTTTTTGTTAAAATAGAAGTATTTTGTTTTCTTGATAACTTTTTTTCTGTTTGCTGCTGACCTGTTTATCAGCACCTACTACTCTTCTTCAACTTTTACTTGTATAAACTTTCTTCTCCACTTGCTGTTTTTATGCATAGGGGACATTTTGTGGGAACGCACCTTGTGTGTAGATTCCACACTCTCATAACACTTCACCGTGATAAAGGGTTCTAATGGATTTTATTCCTTGCAAAATTTGTGCCCTAATGTGTTCTTCAAAGTTCATTGTCAAGTGGCCGTCCTTTCTTCGTTGTGATGTCGGTGACTACATGATGCCGGTGCCAAATTAAAGATGGTGGTTGTGATAATGGTGATATGAGAAGATGCGGATGTTAAAGGGTTAATGATGGTGGTTGTGATAACGGTGGTACGAGTACTAACTAAATGCTGACATTAAAGTGTTAATAACTCCATGCCAAACGGAGCCTTCCTTCACCTTTCCTCTCTTTGGAACATCTTTGTTGTGGTAGGGGTGACTTTAACCTCTAATGGACCATGAGGCCAGCACAGTAGGTACCATGAGGTACAGAACTGTACAATGTACCAAGAGGTCCAGTGCTGTACCATGTACCAAGACTGTACCATGAGGGCAGCACTGTACCATGTGGCCAGCATAGTACCATAACGCGCCTATATGTGCAGGCGGCGCCGAGCAGGAGCCACAGCCCGATGAAGGCACCGGGTCTTCTCAGACGCTGGCGGACGCCCTGCGGCAGGTAAGCTACTGCCTCTCTTCTGCTCTTTGTTGCCTCTCTTCTGCTCTTTGTTGCCTCTCTTCTGCTCTTTGTTGCCTCTCTTCTGCTCTTTGTTGCCTCTCTTCTGCTCTCTGTTGCCTCTCTTCTGCTCTTTGTTGCCTCTCTTCTTGCTCCTATGTTGGGTATTGGTATCGTTTTCTGTGTGACGAGAGAGATGACTGTGGACAGAAGTGAGCAGAAGCAGTGTATAAGGATGTAATTATATTGACGCGGTCACTGCAAGCCTGCCCGCATGTGATGGGATAAATGTGTCCTGTCATGTGCGGGGAGAAGCTGCACACAAATGAAGCGGTCGGGGTAAACCAGCTATGGCTGTCGGGCCTAACCGTGGAATTGGGTTGTGCTGGGCTGCTATTGATCCGGGCAGTTCTGGTGCGGCCTGTGCTGCCTCTCTCGCCTCCTGGTGACTAAGGATGAATGATTGTGGCCTGCTGTCGGTTACCCACCTGTAAGGAGGAAAAGCCTGGTATGTGTATCATTTAGCTCGTTAACTGTACTAGGGTAACCTGCAGTCTATGATTCAATTGCTTCAGTGTTGCCCTCCAATGCTCGCTCTCCAATGTTGCTCTCCAATGCTCCAATGATTGCTCTCCAATGTTACTCTCCAATGTTACTCTCCAATGTTGCTCTTCAATGCTCCAATAATTGCTCCAATGATTCCTCTCCAATGTTGGTCTCCAATGCTCCAATAATCGCTCCAATGTTGGGTATTTTTGTTGTTCTTATTCTAACTCGTCAACTATGCAAGGGTGTGATTCTATCTTTGCTCCAATGTTGAGTGTTTTTGTTGATTTTTGTATGTTCTTCTTCTAGGTTGTTCGCTGTGTTAGGGTATGATCCAATCCTTGCTCCAATATTGGGTATTTTTGTTGGAGTTTATTTTATTTTAGCTCGTTAATTATGCCAGGGTGTGATTCAATCCTTGCTCCAAACGCATAGTATAAGACATTGTAAGTAACAATAATGATGTTAATAATATAAGTTTGATGTAACTTGTTGCAGCTGCGAGCAGTGCAGGGTTCCATCAACTCCCTGCATGACTCCCTTGCTGCAAGTTGCAGCGACCAGCAGCAGGTGTTGCAACAGCCCGTGCTACAACAGCAACAGCCCGTGTTGCAGCAGCAACAGCCCGTGTTGCAGCAGCAACAGCCCGTGTTGCAGCAGCAACAGCCCGTGTTGCAGCAGCAACAGCCCGTGTTGCAGCAGCAACAGCCCATGTTGCAGCAGCAACAACAACCCTTGTTGCAGCAGCACCACCCGTTACAATTATTGCAACATCAGCTGCCGAACCAACCAATTGCAGCAACTCCTCAGTTGGCCCTCAACGGTGGGTTACGCAACAGTTTATTGCAGCATTTGAGGGCTGGATTTTGTAGAGAAATTAGTTTGTTGTTTACTTATAATGCTGGATTTTATAGATATTATAGATTTTATATTTCTGTAATACAAATTATAGAAATTCTTTAATTAGTTTTCTAGAAAGGCTTAAACCAACTTTGTAGTGGCTAGGGAGACTTTAACCAACTTTGTAGTGGCTAGGGAGACTTTAACCAACTTTGTAGTAGCTAGGGAGGCTTAAACCAACTTTGTAGTGGCTAGGGAGACTTTAACCAACTTTGTAGTGGCTAGGGAAGCTTAAACGAGTGGCTAGGGAGGCTTTAACCAACTTTGTAGTAGCTAGGGAAGCTTAAACCTAGTGGCTAGGGAGACTTTAACCTACTTTGTAGTAGCTAGGGAGGCTTAAACCAACTTTGTAGTGGCTAGGGAGACTTTAACCAACTTTGTAGTAGCTAGGGAGACTTTAACCAACTTTGTAGGGGCTAGGGAAGCTTAAACTAGTGGCTAGGGAGACTTTAACCAACATTGTAGTGGCTTGGGAAGCTTAAACGAGTGGCTAGGGAGGCTTTAACCAACTTTGTAGTAGCTAGGGAAGCTTAAACTAGTGGCTAGGGAGACTTTAACCTACTTTGTCGTAGCTAGGGAGGCTTAAACCAACTTTGTAGGGGCTAGGGAGACTTTAACCAACTTTGTAGTAGCTAGGGAGGCTTAAACCAACTTTGTAGTGGCTAGGGAGACTTTAATCAACTTTGTAGTAGCTAGGGAGGCTTAAACCAACTTTGTAGGGGCTAGGGAGGCTTAAACCAACTTTGTAGTGGCTAGGGAAGCTTAAACTAGTGGCTAGGGAGACTTAAACCAACTTTGTAGTGGCTAGGGAAGCTTAAACTAGTGGCTAGGGAGGCTTAAACCAACTTTGTAGTGGCTAGGGAAGCTTAAACGAGTGGCTAGGGAGGCCCAAACCAACTCACCTAATCTAATCCAATCCGCAGATCCCGCCGCTGGGTACACGCTGCTCTCAGCAGCTGCAACAGCAGAGGGTCCTACAGCAGCTGCGTCCGGGCTGCAGCAGTGCTTCACGCAGCTGTTCCTCCACTCCCTCGAGATACAGGCGCTCAACAAACAGCTGCAGGTCAGGCACCAGCACCAAATGATGCAGCTGTACCAGCAGCAGCTGCTACAACAGTTGTATAGGAGCTCGTATAGTCCTTACCTAGATCCCCTCATGCTGCCTCTGCCATACCAGTCTCTTCCACCTCAGTCGTATTTTTCTCTTCCATCTGGTTCTCTGGGTGTTCCATCTGGTTCTCTGGGTGTTCCATCTGGTTCTCTCGGATTTCCATCTGGTTCCCTGGCTCTTCAGTCTGGTTCTCTTGGATTTCCATCTGGTTCCCTGGCTCTTCAGTCTGGTTCTCTTGGATTTCCTTCTGGTTCTTTTGGTCTTCAGTCTGGTTCTCTTGGTGTTCCGTCTGGTCCTCTGGCTCTTCCATCTTCAGCTGCATCCACCTCCTTACCGGTGGTGGATGCCACAGGGTTTGCGGTGTACAGTGGATTAGTCAACGCTCCATCCACTTCTGTGGCAACTGTAAACAGCTCTGGATTACCCAGCGTCAATCCACCGCAGCCTCCTCGATACTGATCATGTATTAATCCTCGTCAATCCGCACAGATCCGCCATGGTGGGGTAGATATACAGTGTTCCCTCGCTACTTCGCGGTTCGACTTGCGCGGATTCTCGACTTCGCGGGTTTCTAAAGCATGTACATGGGATGTATTACATTAAAACAATGATAAAATCCGTAAAATACAATCATTGGCTGCGCAGTAAAAGTCATCTTTAGCTTCATCATCACTTCTCATGTGTTATTGCTTAACATTAGTCCCTGTTATTAGTAGAGAACTGTACCGTAAACGGTGGGTTGGTAATAGTACAGGGAGGGTTTTGAAGCCCAAATGCATGTTAAATAAATATGGTAAATATGCGGTCCCTAATTCGCGGGTATTCAGTTATCGCGGCCGGTTTCGGAACCAACCAACCGCGATAAACGAGGGATCTCTGTACCCGCCCTGGTGCTGCCGTGAATTGCGCTCATCTAGTGCCTTTATTGCTCGCCGAACTTATTGAACAGTGGCTTGGATGAGTTTTTGATAAATGCCACTCATAATTGGTACATGCCCAAGATCAATAACTGGTACAAGAGAGGCATTGACCATTAATAATTGGTACCAGTTGTCATTCATCAATGGCATGTACCAATTATTATTGGTAAATGCCCCTCTTGTACCAGTTATTGATCTTGGACATATGCCAATTATTATTGCTAAATGCCACTCATTTACCAGTTGTCATTAATCAATGGCATGTACCAATTATCAATGCCTCTCTTGTGCCAGTTATTGATCTTGGGCATGTATCAATTATGATAGGTCAATGCCTCCCATGTATCAGTTATAGATGGATGACATGTAGTACTGTTCTGGTATGGCGAATAATTGATCAATTACACGTATCGGTTACACCCAGTTGTCATTGATCTATAGCATGAATCTCTGTTTTGGCGAATCTTATGTCCGATGAGTTGTTATCATTTATATGTAGCATGTACCACAACTATGCCCAGTTATCATTTATCTGTACCACAGCTATGCCCAGTTATCATTCATCTGTACCACATCTATGCCCAGTTATCATTTATCGGTACCACTGCTATGCCCAGTTATCATTTATCTGAACCACAGCTATGCCCAGTTATCATTTATCGGTAGCATGTACCTCGGTTATTAGCGTCAGTCGTAGGTATGCCCAAATGTTTCAAAACGGTTTCTTTTTCCCCTCGTTATCCATATATACTCGCCTTCTTTCCTTGTCTGCCTGATTATCTAATTTGCCTGATTATCTAATCTGCCTGATTATCTAATCTGCCTGATTATCTAATCTGCCTGATTATCTAATCTGCCTGAATATCTAATCTGCCTGATTATCTAATATGCCTGATTATCCAATCTGCCTGATTATCTAATCTGCCTGATTATCTAATCTGCCTTATTATCTAATCTGCCTGATTATCTAATCTGCCCAATTATCTAATCTGCCCGATTATCTAATCTGCCTGATTATCTAATCTGCCTGATTTTCTAATCTGCCTGATTATCTAATCTGCCTGATTATCTAATCTGCCTGATTATGTAATCTGCCTGATTATGTAATCTGCCTGATTATGTAATCTGCCTAATTATGTAATCTGCCTGATTATGTAATTTGCCTGATTATGTAATCTGCCTGATTACTTAATTTTGTTGATAACCTAGTCTGCCTGATTATTTAATTTACCTAATTATCCTGTCTGCCTGATTATCTAATCTGCCTGATTACTTAATTTAGTTGATGATTACCTAATTTGCCTGATTAAATGACCTTTTCAGCGTTTTTTCGATGTTGCTATCAGGATAATCACTCGCCATCTAAAGCCTGATTAACAGCTCTGCTTTTTAATTTTCTGGTTTAGTTGGCTGATTATCCTTAATTTGTTCCTTTTTTAAGTGCACTACCTTTAATTTTCTTTCCTTTGTTAAATACCCGATTTTTTTCCTTCCAAGATTTGTGTGGACAACATCCTAATTAATTCTTTCTATTACGTAATAATAATCAAATTTTATTACCTACTAATTCACAATTTGTTTATTATTTACTAATTAATGATCTGAAATAATTGATGGTTAATTTTACTAATATGTTAATGAATTTACACACATATATAGGGAACCTTTCTACTGCCACCCACTGAACTCGTGACTAATTCTTCAAATAAAGACATGGCAGTTGTTTTTTTGTACGGTTTTTATTGCATGGCGCAGTTTTTTTTTAACGGTTTTTATCGCATAGGCCTAGTGCCAGATGTGAATTTTAACGATGATGAAGCACTCAATACATGCGTACTAGTGTATTTTTCTTATTTAGGATGGAAAATTGTCTTCTGCCTTTTATTTGTTTACCCATCT
The DNA here is from genome assembly GCA_014220935.1 of Platorchestia sp. MABIK. Classification (NCBI taxonomy): domain Eukaryota; kingdom Metazoa; phylum Arthropoda; class Malacostraca; order Amphipoda; family Talitridae; genus Platorchestia; species Platorchestia sp. MABIK. Next base: position 59,842 of record JACJUY010003089.1, on the reverse strand, counting down.
TTTATTTTCTAAGAATTTGTCTATGCGGTTGTCAGCTATTTGCCTTTCATTAGTCTATCGTTTTTGTTACTGTTTGATATTCCTATACAATCCGTTTTCATTCATGTTATCTAGAAAGTCAATTGAGTAGTCTTGAGCAATCGGTAATTGAGTAGTGGGTCATCATCGACTTGCTCGATCTTACTTACTTATGGTCCAGCTTTTTTATGAGGAACGCTGTTAACTTTCTAAGTCTCACCGTTAAATGTTCTTACTGAAGTGAAACAAAATTTGGTTTTACAATAAATGCACCTTAAGGAAAATGTTTTTATTGAAGTGAAACAAAATTTGGTTTTACAATAAATGCACCTTAAGGAAAATGTTTTTATTGAAGTGAAACAAAATTTGGTTTTACAATAAATGCACCTTAAGGAAAATTTCTCACTTGGTAGAATGCGCCTAAGCTATAGATAGGCCTCCAAGACTTCTGTCTTTCATGCCCACTTTACTATTCCCAGCTTTCATGCCTTCTTCGCTATCTCTCCTTTGACTTTTTTCCTCTTCCGTCCTTACATTCTCTCTCTATGCGCAGGGTCCCCTGTGTGGGATCACACCTTGTGCATAGATTCCCCGTTTTCAACAGTCCATGTTAAATGGTCCTTTCTTTTCGCTCTCGTGAAATCACGTTTGTTGTGGCTATTTATTCATTAGTATAACAACGGATAAATTACATTACGTTTATGTGCATACAGAAAACTATTCAACTTCGTATATGTAGTAAACGTTAAATATGAAGTTGATTTTTGTGAACACAAGTTTGGATTTTCAGTGACACATTACATTCATGTTATTTTATTTTAGCTGAATCTTGTCTAGTCATTTTAAGTCTAGTCGACCTAGCCTGTGTCGTTTCTTGTATTGCATTCAGTTGATTGAAGTTGCTCAGCTTCGTAATGCTAATTTAGCAGCTTCTTTTATCGCATGTTCAGTTCCCGTTGTGCAGGTATTGGAGTCAATAATAATGTGAACTGTTGGTCAGGTCGAATTATGTGGGGAAATTTTGCGTATTTTTCTATGAACTAAAATGCTACAAAACTGTTGAGGTCTTCGTAAGTCGCAGAGAGCTCTGTGGACCAATTCACCGAGTTATTTTGTTTGATTTTTGTATCATCAGTAAAAAATGCCGATGTAAAAATGAAAGATATATCGTAAGGCAAATGCCCAAAGCAATGCCCTAATTCAAATACAATGCGAAAAGTCGTAAAAAATGTCTCAGGGTAAAAGCCTCATGGTAAAAATACCCCAAGAGATGCGAGGTAAATGCCTTGAGAAATGTGTGCAAGTTAAAATGAGGATTAACGCTGCACTTCATTTTCTTTGCACGTTCTTTGCGTGGCGTTAAGCATTATATGTATTTCTCTGCATGTTGCAGTTGTCACCAATTCTATGTGTACTGGTGGATATATCAATTTGCAAACGTGGACAGAAATTGCGCTTCTGTTTGAGTTCATCTGTTTGAGCTGCGTTCATCTGTTTGAACAGCATTCTCCTGTTTGAGCTGCGTTCATCTGTTTGAACAGCATTCTCCTGTTTGAGCTGCGTTCATCTGTTTGAACAGCATTCTCCTGTTTGAACTGCGTTCATCTGTTTGAGAAGCGTTCATCTGTTTGAACTGCGTTCATCTGTTTGAGAAGCGTTCATCTATTTGAACAGCATTCTCCTGTTTGAGCTGCGTTCATCTGTTTGAACAGCATTCTCCTGTTTGAACTGCGTTCATCTGTTTGAGAAGCGTTCATCTGTTTGAACTGCGTTCATCTGTTTGAGAAGCGTTCATCTGTTTGAACTGCATTCATCTGTTTGAACTGCATTCATCTGTTTGAACTGCGTTCACCTGTTTGAACTGCATTCATCTGTTTGAACTGCGTTCA
>JACJUY010003089.1:0-57914 GCA_014220935.1 Platorchestia sp. MABIK | reverse complement strand
GTTCATCTGTTTGAGAAGCGTTCATCTGTTTGAACTGCGTTCATCTGTTTGAACTGTGTTCATCTGTTTGAACTGCGTTCATCTGTTTGAACTGCGTTCATCTGTTTGAACTGCGTTCATATGTTTGAACTGCGTTCATCTGTTTGAACTGCGTTCATCTGTTTGAACTGCGTTCATCTGTTTGAACTGCGTTCATATGTTTGAACTGCGTTCATCTGTATGAACTGCGTTCATCTGTTTGAACTGCGTTCATATGTTTGAACTGCGTTCATCTGTTTGAACTGCGTTCATCTGTTTGAACTGCGTTCATCTGTTTGAACTGCGTTCATCTGTATGAACTGCGTTCATCTGTTTGAACTGCGTTCATCTGTATGAACTGCGTTCATCTGTTTGAACTGCGTTCATCTGTTTGAAAAGCGTTCATCTGTTTGAACAGCATTCTCCTGTTTGAACAGCATTCTCCTGTTTGAACAGCATTCTCCTGTTTGAACCACATTCATTTGTTTGAGAAGCGTTTATCTGTTTGAACAGCATTCTCCTGTTTGAACAGCATTCATCTGTTTGAACAGCATTCATCTGTTTGAACAGCATTCATCTGTTTGAACAGCATTCATCTGTTTGAACAGCATTCATTTGTTTGAACAGCATTCTCCTGTTTGTACCGCATTCATCTGTTTGTACCGCATTCTCCTGTTTGTACCGAATTCATCTGTTTGAAAAGCGTTCATCTGTTAGGACGCACATAAAAATACCAGAGCATTGCTGTTGTGTACAGAATTTTTCACTTACACCATAAAGAGCTTCCAAATCTTGACTCTGGTTTCTTCTTTCCTGATCTTATTTTCCTGAGGCCATCATTTCTCCTCCACGGAAATTGTCTCTTTCTTGGGACGTTTGGCACACCGGTTCTAGGTGCAGAAAAGCTTGACATTTTCCACTTGTTTTTTTCTTTTCTTTTTTCATTCGTGCCTGTAAATTGGTTTCAAGATTTACTGAGGACAGCGTTGAGGGGATCTACTACCCTGTATTTTACGTAATTTACCGAATTTTTCAAATTTCACTGTTCACGTTTCTATTGTATCTAGAGGAACGAAAATTAATACAGATATGTAAAATTGAATTCTGTACACATTTGCTCCCATAAAATTTTTCGATTTTCGCAATAGAAAACAAATTATTGTGGAAAGACTGTAGGAACCTCGTAACGAAGGATTTTTTGAATTTTTAATTAGAAAAAAAATTACATTAGAGTTAATTACATTACAATTACATTAGAATTAGAAATTAGGTCTCATTACAAAATAAATAGCCCCGCTACACCATGGGAAGCTGTGGGTCAGAAGCCTCTACTCTGCTTACAGATGCACGCCTGCTGCAGGTTAGATGTGTGCACTCCCTCATTTGTTGAGTTTTGTGGCTGTAACTTATTCTAATTGTTAGTTCTGGCGATTTTGTTGTGTGCGCTCCTTCATTTTTTCATTTTTTTAACTGTTAATTATTCGAATTGATAGTTTATTGACGATTTGGATGTGTGAACTCCCTCATTTATTTATTTTCTGCCTTTTAATTAATTTATTTTCTACCTGTTAATTAAATTTAATGCTTTGACACTAATCATCATTTGGGATATGTTTTGATTAAATATTGTTTACTGAGTGCCAATTATTTCTTTTCACCAACCAGAGTTAAAGATAGTCGTTGCCCTACTAATTTTTTTGTTATTACGCCTACTAATTCGTTATTACGCCTACAGTTTGTCTTGTCGTCTCTTAATTCGTTATTATGTCTACTAATTGTTTTGTTATTACGCCTACTAATTCGTTATTACGCCTACAGTTTGTCTTGTCGTCTCTTAATTCGTTATTATGTCTACTAATTTTATCATTACGGTTACTAATGAGCTTTTTTCATTTTTTACAGCTATATTCTTTGTATACAATGATGTTTATTTAGCTCTGAACTATAACCATGTTTTTGTTAATCATGAACTTCACCACAGACGTTGGTTATTACGGCTACTGTGCAGTGGTCTACTAATCACCTACTGCTGCAGTGTGCAGTGGTCTACTGATCACCTACTGCTGCAGTGTGCAGTGGTCTACTGATCACCTACTGCTGCAGTGTGCAGTGGTCTACTGATCACCTACTGCTGCAGTGTGCAGTGGTCACTAATCACCTACTGCTGCAGTGTGCAGTGGTCTACTAATCACCTACTGCTGCAGTGTGCAGTGGTCACTAATCACCTACTGCTGCAGTGTGCAGTGGTCTACTGATCACCTACTGCTGCAGTGTGCAGTGGTCACTAATCACCTACTGCTGCAGTGTGCAGTGGTCTACTGATCACCTACTGCTGCAGTGTGCAGTGGTCTACTGATCACCTACTGCTGCAGTGTGCAGTGGTCACTAATCACCTACTGCTGCAGTGTGCAGTGGTCACTAATCACCTACTGCTGCAGTGTGCAGTGGTCTACTGATCACCTACTGCTGCAGTGTGCAGTGGTCTACTAATCACCTACTGTTGCAGTGTGCAGTGGTCTACTAATCACCTATTATTACTATGCACTAGCCGTAGATTTGCCTTTGTCCGAAAGCTTACAAGGTGTTCCTGCAAAATTAATCCATGTGTTTAACTAAACTGTTCCCGTATTTTACTTACAGAATAATTCCATGTATAAAATTGAACCATTCCTATAGCTCACCTACAAAATTACTCCAAGTGTAAAATTAATCACTTCTCGTAGTTTACCTACAAAAACAATCCGTGGGAAATGAAATCATTCGCGTAGCTTATCTACAAAATTAATATGTTTAAAAATGAATCACTCTCGTAATCTACCTACGAAATTAATCCATGTGCAAAGTTGAAGTATTCCGTAGCTTACCTGCAAAATTATTCTGGGTGAAATTAAGCCGTTCCCGGATCTTCGCTTGTGAGATTATGGCTGCAATTTAAGAATTGAAGTGTGTTCTATTTAATGTTTCAGCCAACCTTCTATAATTCAAATGATGCTGTTGCTTGAATGCGACCCTTGTTTAATGCTGTTACTGTTGATTTATTTATTTTTGAAAGGAAAATGATTTTTTTGTGACGAGTTCTTATGTGTGTGTCAAAATTGTGTGCGTTTGTGGATTTTTTTCAACATTTTCGAGTGCTTTGTAAATAATGAGAGGCCCGAGCGGAGAGTTAGTTAGGCCTTCTTTTTTTTTTGAATAAAATGTTTTTGTTATGTTAAGAACCATCTTTTTTCGGTTCACTGCTGTCCTGTTTTTTCAGCATCTACTACTTTCTTCTTCGACTTTGATGTTGTTTCACGAACTTCTTTCTCAACACAGTTTCTATGCCCTTTCTGCATAGATTCCGCGTTCCCTTAACTCCATACTAAATGGTGCCTTCCTCCTTCGTCTCTTTGGATCGCCTTTATGGCGAATAGGGAGGCTTAATCTCACTGATAATCTAATCTGTGAATAATGAGAGGTGTCGTAAATAATTCCCCGTTCATGCTGTGATGAAGCAATTACGAAATATTCATTTTTTTAGAACGTACCTTGTATAGTTGCTTATTTTTTCCTAGTGAGAAATGTTCTTGAAAAATCCTAACGTTACGATTACAATAACAGTGATGAAAAAATTCGAATGATAATTGAAGGGACAATGAAAGCAACTTTAAAGAATAATCGCCGTTTTCACTACATTCGGCTTAGATTCCCTCCATTTCCGACTTTCCGCTCCATTTCCGACTTTCCGCTCCATTTCCAAGTCTGGGCTAAGATCCCCCCCATTTCCAGGCGCTGGAACACCGCCTATCCAGCGAAGCACGCAACCAGAGCCTGTGCAGCAGCCGCGGCGAGCGCGTCTCCAGGAATCCCATCACCGATCGGGATTTTGGAATCGTCAGGAATCCCATCACCGATCGTCATCTTGGAATCTCCAGGAATCTTGTCAGTGATCATGGTCTTGGAATCTCCAGGAATCCCGTCGCCGTCCCTGACTTCGAAATCGTAAGGAACTCTTTCCCTAATTCAAGTCCTGGAATTGCCAGGAATCCTCTTTCCAGTTCAAGTCCTCAAACCATCAGGAGTACTCTTCCTAATTCTAATCCTGGAACCATGAGAAACTCATTTCCTAATTCGAGTCCTGGAACCATCAGGAATATTCTTCCTAATTTAAGTCCCGGGACTATCAGGAATACTCTGCCTAATTCAAGTCCTGGAATCACCAGGAACTCTCTTCCTATTTCGAGCACTGGAATCGTGCGGAATTCTCGCTCCAAGCCCAATTTCAGAATCGTTCGCAATCTGCAGAACCCCAACTACAACAACACCCTATCCCCTTCAGCTGGTGGCAGCGAACGCATCAATCATTATAGCAATCCCATAAACTTTGACGGCACTGAATGTCTAGATATCCGCGACAACAACCTTTTCGATGTCCCCGGCAACAATCATTCCCGTGATGAGAATGTCGGGAACAATCATATCAATGTACGCGACAATCCTCGACTCGTAGCCTGTGGCAACGATCTGGACGGCAGTCCTGAGGACAATCTCTACAACGTTCACGGTGACGGCCAATCTTCAGTTATCAATAACTTAGCTGACAACGGAGCTCAAAATTTTAACTGTCCTGTGGTCGGTTGTAACGGCAACAACAACGACAACAACGCGTGTGGGCTTTCAAGTGGCAGACCTCACACTCTAAACAACAGCAACAATAGTAACAACAACATGGCGTATTGCTCTATGAATAACGAATCTCCGTGTGTGTTGAGAGGTCGATGTCCTTGTGTCAATTACACAGCGTCCGCGCGTGCCTCCAAATCTAGACCGTGTCCGAGCTCCTGTGGCTTGAATTTCAGTTCAAATTCGTTCGCGTGCTCCAGTAAGTGCGCCCCGAACTCGGGCCCTTATTCCGTGAACTGCGACTTGAATTCGACGAACTTCCGTTGGTGTCAAAACGCGCTTAGCTTTTCGAGTGGACTGGAACGATCGTCGACAGAACCTTCTGTCGACTCTGGCATTGCAGAGCTCGACTGCGGCCGTGGGGTTATTGGTAACGACGTGCACAACGATTTGAGCGGCGGCGACGTGCACAACGACTTGCAAAGCTCGTTTCGTGGGGACGTACACAACGAGCTTCGTGGTGATATACGCAGTGAGTATCATGAGGGACCAAACGAATTCTGCGTCGTGAGCAATTCTCTGCGTAACGAGCGATCGAGAGAGAATGAATTCTGTGTCGTGAGCAATTCCCTGCGTGACGAGCTAGCGAATATCGCAGATCACGAGCAAGCGAGACAAAACGAATTTTGCGTCGTGAGCAATTCCCTGCGTGACGAGCAAACGAATGACAGAGATCACGAGCAAGCGAGCTCAATGCACCGCAATGTGCTGCAGCAATACCAGCGTTACCACGACCGCAGGCAGAACGAGATACAGCAGAAGCAGCTGCAGGCTCACCAAAATCAAATCCAGCAGCGGATGCAGAACCAGGTTCTGGAGCAGCAACGCCTTCGACTCCAGGCACGGTTCCAGAACCAAATACAGCACGAACAGTTCCAGTTGCGGCTCCTGAATCTTGACCAACACCAAGAGAGCCGGTCTGAACATCTCGATTTCGATGAAAGATCGACTGATGATCCTTGCGATGGTCATCGATCCGATCAAGGTCTCGTGGCAAATTCGTACCTCAAAAGCGATTTCGAAAACTGTTTGGATCTTCGCAACGTTTTGCTACTGGATTCGGATCTCCCTTCGAGCGCTTGTGGGGAAAACTTGTGCGACGACTTTGAAAGCGTCAACAACTGGCTGGAGAATCCTTTGAACAACGCAATAGGACGTCCCTCCCACGACGCTCCAGCTGAGCGTGACATGGAGGATCCAGACAACGAGTTGTGTGTGTCTGTCCAACATGAACTAGAGAGCTTGGAGGAAGATCCAGAACAAAATAACCCTCTACCACCGCTTCGCCGTGATCAGGAATATGCCAGTAGCTCCATGAGGGCTAGTGAACCTACTGAGTCGCGCAACTTGAGTCTAAATGACTTACGTTCTCTGAGTGTTGGTCACGCTTTAGAGTCGGAAGAACTCGTAAGGCTGCTGAGTTCCAAAGGATGTACTTTTTCAAGTTTAATGGAGGGCACAGCCCCTTGCGACCAGCGTTCCAGCGGAAATGGTGCGGACACTTCGGAAATCGATTCCCAAGTGCCGAAATTTCCAACATGTAAACTGACCACCCTCATACCTGACTCAGGGAGCCAAGCTCAAGAATCTTTCAGTGTTGACGCCGACGATTTCGGGGCGTTTGAACTTGAAGATGACTTCAATGTGAATGGTGAGAACTCCAGCACACGGGTGTCCGATGACCAGTTAGATGTGACTCCCAATCACGAAATCAACGACAACCTTGATGAAGATCGTTCCGAAGAAATTGACATCTTGGAGAATTCATCAATAGTTGAGAATGACTTTGAGAACGACACTAGTCTTTCTTCAGAGCGTCAGCTAGCGTGTGTTCTGAATCTCCACGGCTCGATACCCGCTGATGCTCGAGCAGAGATCCCAGTGTCCAGTGATCCAGGAGTGAATGATGAAACGTCTAGGGAAATTTCAGTTTTTGGACTGGCTCCCACGATGGCTCCAGATCTGCCCCCTCTGCCTAAGATGGTATACGCTGGAGATTCTTCGATGACAGCCGATTCTTACGCCGCAACCGACGACCCTTCGTCGTGTCGCATCGTTTTCCCCGATGAAGAAAACGAAGACACGGAGGACGGACTTGAGGAGACTGACTCCGAGACTGTCGTGCTTCTCAATTCTCCACAGGCTGACATCCTCAACAATCAGGTACGTAGGCAAATTGTTTTGATTCTCCTCATGGGGATACAACTATTGTATCTATGGGAATTAGCGCTCCCAGTAAGATTATGTGAGGTCCCGAGCTAACGGCTAGATAAGCATTCTTTTTATTGAAATAGAATTTTTTTTTTTGTTACAAACCATCTTTTTTTGGTTCACTTCTTTCCTGTTTTTCGGCATCTACTACTTTCTTCTTCAACTTTTATCTTGTTTCATGAACTTCTTTCTTAGCTGTTTTTAATGCACTTTGTGCGTCGATTCTGCGTTTCCTTAACGCCATACTAAATGGGGCCTTCATCCTCCTTGAACATCTTTGTTATGGTAAAGAGAGGCTACAACTTCCTTATATATATAATCAATCAATTGTTTTGAATTCTCATTTGATTATCGTTCGCTCCATTAGCACGATTTTTTAAAAGTATCGGCCAAATGGTTGATTGATAGATGAATGCAGCGTTTATAGAAAGCTTCAAAGACCATTACATCTGCAGTAACATTATTCTAAACATATTTCATAAAATCAATTTCATAGAACTTACCAAGTTGCATCGTAATGGGGACTGAAAGAAGTGCTTCTTAACTGCACTGTCCTTATTTCTGAGTGGCGGCGTAATGGGGACTGAAAGAAGTGCTTCTTAGCTGCACTGTCCTTATTTCTGAGTGGCGGCGAAATGGGGACTGAAAGAAGTGCTTCTAAGCTGCACTGTCCTTATTTCTGAGTGGCGGCGTAATGGGGACTGAAAGAAGGGCTTCTTAACTGCACTGTCCTTATTTCTGAGTGGCGGCGTAATGGGGACTGAAAGAAGTGCTTCTTAACTGCACTGTCCTTATTTCTGAGTGGCGGCGTAATGGGGACTGAAAGAAGGGTTTCTTAACTGCACTGTCCTTATTTCTGAGTGGCAGCGTAATGGGGACTGAAAGAAGTGCTTCTCAATTGCACTGTCCTTATTTCTGAGTGGTGCAGTGAAAGCTCTCTTATTTTTTCAGGTCCCTCCAGGTGTGCGAGCCAACAATTACTGGGACAACTTCCGGAGCAACACGCGTCAAAATCTCCTGTCTGGCTCCAGCAAGTACAACTCGCGACCCTCGGTGTCGTATTGCGTCGTGAGGACGCCTCGGAACCCCAGTGGATCTTCTTCCTTCCAATCTCCCCCCACTATCAACCCCTTCCGCTCAGCGTACCACGTCGAAGCCAAAGCGTCGAGTCTACCGTCAGAATTAACCCCGGACAGCAACTCGAGTTTCGGAGGTGCACGCAATGCCATCAGCCAAATTTCCTTCGACAACCAGTTGCTCTCTCAAAAATGCCATCACGGCACGTCTGATCCGGCCTTCGAAACTGAAGTGCGTAAGTACAACGGGGATTCCAACACTGATTTCGATTCGAATATCCCCTCGTCTTTATCTGCGAGTCGGCAGTTAGATCCTGAAGTTAGAAGGCTATCTTGCGCCTCTCCAACCCGACATAGCGCGGACAACCTCAACAGTTCATCGTCTTTAAATTCCCACTCGTTCCCGTGCGGGAATGGCGAACGCCATCTTGTGTTGACAGACGTGCTTTCGCATCGTCCAGGCGGAACGATTTTGACTCTGCCTTCTGGTTCTTCCGACGACCTGTTTGTATCCTCGTCGTTTTCACGGTTGGGTTCAACAGAAGAAAGCTTCGTTTTACACCCTGTCTCTGCCAGTGTAAATTCCACCGATGGGGGACAAAACCTCGACGACTCCACGAATATTTGTGACTCGAGGCGTGCAAGTCCCTGCATGGAAGATCGGCTCTTCAGTGAACTAAATTTTCGAAATTCTCCAGATTTGGACCAGTTTGGCACTGGTGGCAGCGCTCAAAGTAATGTACTTCAAGACAGTCAGAAAGTGTCAGCGGCCGACGTCAGCAGCTTGGTGGGTCTGCAGGTACGATCAATTTGTAGGACTGGTGCCTCCAGGGGATGACTCTTAAGTCCCCTCATCGGGGAATACTGTTGGGTCCCCCTTAGCGGGGGACACTGTTGGGTCCCCTCAACGGGGAATACTGTTGGGTCCCCTCAACGGGGAATACTGTTGGGTCCCCTCATCGGGAGACACTATTGGGTCTCCTCAACGTGGAATACTGTTAGGTCCCCTCAGCGGGGGATACTGTTAGGTCCCCTAAGCGGGGGATACTGTTAGGTCCCCTTAGCGGGGGAAATTGTTAGGTCCCATCAGCGGGGGATACTGTTAGGTCCCATCAGCGGGGGATACTGTTGGGTCCCCTCAGCAGGAGATGCTGTTGGGTCCCCTCAGCAGGGGATGCTGTTGGGTCCCCTCAGCAGGGGATGCTGTTAGGTCCCGTCAGCTACAGATAGGCTTTCGGGACTTCTGTCTTCAGCGCCCACTGTGTTTTTTTCAGTTTTCATGTTTTTTCCTCTTCTTTGTCCTTTCTTCGTTTACATTTTAAACTTGCTGTTTCAATGCGCAGGATATCCCGTGTAGGAATACAGCTAAATGCTCCTTGTGTGGGCACATGTACGATATATTAGTACTCAATAATGCAAATTATTACTCAATAGTGCAAATTGATACTCAATAGTGCAAATCATTACTCAGTAGTGCAAGTTATTACTCAATAGTGCAAGTTATTACTCAATAGTGCAAGTTATAACTCAATAGTGCAAGTTATTACTCAATAGTGCAAGTTATAACTCAATAGTGCAAATTATTACTCAATAGTGCAAGTTATTACTCAATAGTGCAAATTATTACTCAATAGTGCAAATCATTACTCAATAGTGCAAGTTATTACTCAATAGTGCAAATTATTACTCAATAGTGCAAATTATTACTCAATAGTGCAAGTTATTACTCAATAGTGCAAGTTATTACTCAATAGTGCAAATTATTACTCAATAGTGCAAATTATTACTCAATAGTGCAAGTTATTACTCAATAGTGCAAGTTATTACTCAATAGTGCAAATCATTACTCAATAGTGCAAGTTATTACTCAATAGTGAAAGTTATTACTCAATAGTGAAAGTTATTACTCAATAGTGCAAATTATTACTCAATAGTGCAAATTGATACTCAATAGTGCAAATTATTACTCAATAGTGCAAATTGATACTCAATAGTGCAAATTGATACTCAATAGTGCAAATTGATACTCAATAGTGCAAATTGATACTCAATAGTGCAAATTATTACTCAATAGTGCAAATTTTATTCAAAATAGATTATAGGTTTTAGAAATTGGATTAGATCTGTTTTCTCCTCAACGTATACCGTCTGTCTGCAAAAAAAATTCCTGTATTAATTTAAACCTTGTTACCCGCGTAGGACATTGCTACCTACACAGCAGTTTTCAAACGCACCGCTACCGTCATTTACATGTGTACTCTGTCCGTCCCATCTTTCTTGTACAATTTCATAGTCTAAAAATGCATTTCAACTGTGGGAATTAGCGCTCCCAGGGGGAATACGTAAGGTCCCGAGCTAAAGGTTAGGTAGGCTTTCCTTTTTTTTAAATAAAGTGTTTTGGTTTTGTTATGGACCATCTTTTTTCCGTTCACTGCTGTCCTGTTTTTCAGCACCTAATACTTTCTTCTTCAACTTTTATCTTGTTTCGCAAACTTCTTTTTCTATGCATCATTTCTCTGCTCCTTGTATAACCGTAACTCCATACTAAATGATACCTTCTTCCTTCCTCTCTTTGGAACGCTTTTGTTTCGGTTAGAGAGGCTTAAGCTAACATATGATATGTGTTCCAGAGCTGCCATGGCACTTCCAGTGGGTTTTCCAGCAAGCCACAAGCCTCTGCGACTAAAATCCTTCGCTCTGGCAGCGCCTCTTTGGTCTCTGCGAATGGCCGCTCGCCGCTTCACAAAAATTGGCCTCGACTGAACGCTGACGAACGTCGGAAGATGCCACACGAAACGACTCTTTCTTCTCGCTGTCTTCACGTCAATTGCGCTTCCCAGCAACGTGATAACGCACCCCAGCAACAAGATAACGAGTCCCTGCTACTGGATAACTCACCCCAGCAACGTGATAACGCTACCCTGCTAATGGATAACTCACCCCAGCGACGTGATGATGTATCCTTGCTTCTCGTTAACTCGTCCCAGCAACGCGATAACGTATCCTTGCTACTGGATAACTCCCAGCAACGTGATAATGCATCCTTGCTAAGGGTTAACGCATCCCAGCAACGCAATAACGTATCACTGCTACTGGATAACTCACCCCAGCAACGGGATAACGCATCCCTGCTACCCGTTAACAAGTCTCAGCGACACGATGAGCCCCAGCTTCTCGCCAACGCACCCCAGCTTCTCGCCAACGCACCCCAGCTTCTCGTTAACGCACCCCAGCTTCTCGTTAACGCACCCCAGCTACGCGTTAACGCACCCCATCAGCGCCCCAACGAACACTTCTGTGGTGAGAACTCGAACACCCGTGCTCGTGTCCACAGAAACGCTTGCATGGGAAGCCCGTCCAGTCTGTGCTGCTCGACACGGGAGTTCGACCCTTACTACAAAGTGTTCTCGAAAAGCAGCAACGCCAACAGCTTCTCGTGTGAGGACATCGCAGACTCCCTCGTCAATGTGCGCAAGAACTCCGGCTCCTCTCTTAGCAACCCCAACGACTACCTCGGGTGCAGTGGCCCTGTCTTCAAAAGCAACCCTAAGAAGGCCTACAATGGCAATGTCTTCCTTGAAGAGTAAGTGTGAACTCGAGTTGGGTTTTTCAGGAATCGGGTTTCGTTGATTTTTCGAGAATTGGGTTGCTTTCGAGGGCTTGCAAGTAAATTTGTGTTGATAAGTTCAATTGAATTCGTATGATTCGTGCTTGGGTTTTCCATTCTGGTCAGAATCGCGCATTTGAAAGAAGTGAACATAATTTGATAATCTAAAACAGCAGGTGAAAATGATCTTATATTGGATGGTCATCTGAGGTTAGCCACATGAACGATCAAAAAAAGAAAGTCTACGGACATTAAATCGAACATTTTAATTACTGTGAGAAACTAAAGTCCACGGATTTTAAAACATGGATTTCATTTACTTCTTAAGTATTGAAGTATACGGATTTTGGTATGAAAATTTCATTTACTTTTTTTAAATTAAGTCTGCTTGTTTTAGTACGAAAATTTTATTTACTCCTCTTGTTAGGATTTTATTGCGCCTACGCAATATGGAGTTAATGATTTATAGCATCTGGCTTCATGTTACCAATTAGAAATACGAAAAATATGTTCATCTTTATGTGAACTTCATAAACTTCTTTCTCGACGTATTGTGTCTATGCCTCTTCTGCATAGATTCCGCGTTCCCTTATCTCCATACTAAATGGTACTTTCCTCTGTTCGAAACGTTCTGGTTTTTTTTTAGCGGTTAGGGAGGCTTAAACTAACATAAGATCCTAATCCTTTTCAGGAGAAGAGTTCAGAGGGGAGAAGACCCTCGCTCTAGAGGTCGACAACCTGCAAGTTCTCACATGCCCCCTGTCGCTCGGCTAGCCCCCCTACAAGCCGTCGGCTGGCATCATGTGCATCAGCCGGTGTCCAGATTTCAGTCTCCGAGACGAGACCCTAATGAACATTTGCATCAGCCGGTATCCACGTTACCGTCTCCGAAATATTTGCATCAGCCGATGTCCAAATTACTGTCTCTGAGACGAGACCCCAACGAGCATTTGCATCAGCCGGTATCCACGTTACCGTCTCCGAGACGAGACCCTGTCACTCCCATGTCAACCGATGCACGAACTAAAACATCACCTCAATATGTCAACCTGAAACAAACCCACCATGCGCTGCACCGACAACAGAAGTATCATCATCAACAACACGCCGCTCGGCAGCAGCACCACAGAAACCTGGAGGAACGCTTCATGGGAACTTCCCCCCAGCGATATGGCCACCATAGAGCTTCGGACCGTAAGTTCAACTCAGAACTTGAATCCAATTGTGTCGGTCTTCAACCGTCCGTTGGGCGTTCGGGTTACCGATTGAAGAGCCCTAACAACGCTGACTGTGTGTCTCGGGATGCAATGTATGTCAACCAAATCAGCATCCCTGGTTGTAGACTTCAAAGCAACCCAACCGTCACAAACCCGACCATCACCAACCCATTTTCCCGCCTCTCTGGGAGAGTAGAGCTCGACAACACACACCATACACCGATGCTGCTGCACTCATCTGACACCCAGAACAACAGCACTGCGGGCACATCTGACACCCACTATGAAGTACAGGACAACACTGTGTTGTTTTCGGCCCGTCAAGGACGGCAGTTGTGTCGTAGAGCCATCCGTGTAGACGCTTCGAATGTTGTGACCGAGAAAAACAATCGCGTGATGATGAGAAGCAAGGCTAACTGGAACGAGGCTTCCAAAGAGTCACTCATCAAGAATCCGTTTTTGAATTTCTTCCAGCCTAAAAGCAAGCTGTCCAATGTTGTAAGGCCTCTGGAGAGCCGTGATGACTGTGCCAAGTTTAGCCAGACTACGGCAGGGTGCGGGCGGTCGCAGTCGGGTCAACGGTGAGTGTGGTGTTGTGTATTTTGTTTACTTGCTGTATCGTTTCTCCCTATGTAACTATGCACAATTTTTTGCCTACCTGCGCACTTGCTTGCTTGCGCGCGTGATTGCTTGCTTGGGTGTCTGCATACGTTTTTGCTTGCGGGTCTGCTTGTTTGCTTGCGTTTTTGCAAGCTTGTGTGTCTGCTTGTTTGCTTGCGTTTTTGCTTGCTTGTGTGTCTGCTTGTTCGCTGGCGTGCCTGCTTGCTTGCTTGTTTATGTTCGTGTCCCCTCAGGGGGATACAATTATTGTATCTATGGGAATTAGCCTCCCGGGGGGAGAATGTGAGGGCCCGAGCTGAGAGTTAGGTAGGCCTTCTTTTTGTTGAAATAAAAAATGTTTTTGTTATGGTAAGGACCACCTTTTTTCGGTTCACTGCTGTCCTGTTTTTCAGCACCTACTACTTTCTTCTCCAACTTTGGTCTTGTTTCATAATCTTCTTTCACAACTTACTGTTTCTATGCCCTTTCTGCGTAGATTCCGCGTTTCCTTAACTCCATACTAAATGGTGCCTTCCTCCTTCCTCTCTTTGAATGGCATTTGTTGCTGCGGGTAGGGAGGCTAAAACTAACGACTAAACTAACTAAACTGTTAACGGTCGTGTTTGTTCGCGTAATTGTTTAGTAGCTTGTTTGCGTGGTTGTTTGTTTGTTTACGTGGTTGTTTGTTTGTTTAGATGCTTGTTTCCTTGCGTGCTAGTTTGTTTGTTTGCGTGATTTAATGAATTATAGTTCGAGCATTTGACATTTTTTGTCTCTGATTTAAAATACAATTTATTTTGAGCTCTGTATCGTAAATGTACGAGTGACGATATTTAGTTGATTCGCACTTCTTTAAAACTTGAAAAGCTTAATTCGACCTTGTATATGATGCTAAGAATTTTTGTTCAATTTGGACTGCTACTTGAAAAAATAAAAAAAGGTACACAAGCTACTTACTATACCTTGCATAAATATATTCTATCTTGTGAAATCCACAGATCCACAAACAACGATCACCGGACCAACGCCGCTTCGTCGACGTCTCTTCACTCCGGCCACTCGACCAACATCGGTCTTGCATCATCCGCAGGTTTTGCAGCACCTGCTGTTTCGGCTGCACCATCATCTGCTACTGCTCAAACGTCAAAGTTCGATATTCCTGAAACTCTGTCTACACTTCAGTCGACTGGAGCCGATTGGAACGTTTCTAATACCGACCTTCAAGGGAATAATTATCGCCATGGACGCAGTTCATCAACACAAAACGGAAGCGACTCTCATACCTCAATTACGGACGACGGAAAATCTTCCGCGACCGAGATCAGTCCTTTGTTTTCCAGCAGAGATGCCAATGCTTCTTCTGCGAATGACAGTGCTGCGCTCTTAGACGATGCAACCAAAAATAGCTTTTGTCCCACCACTGAAAACTCAACAAATGAAGTCGAAAGCTCAACAAATGTTATTCTTAGCGCTGAAGACTCAACAAATGAAGTCGAAAGCTCGACAAATGTTTCTAGCTCTGAAAACTCGACAAACGTTATGTGCACGTTAAACCTAAACGCTGATGGTGCTTCCAGGGGTATACTATTAGATGACCCCGCGCCTTTTAACGCACTTTCAAACTTGCCTGAAAGTGTTCTTGCATATTCCGAAGATGCGCTGTCCAATTCCAGCGTTGTACAGGTCAATTGTGGCACAGGAGAGGGTATTGTGAGCCCCCATGATGAAGAAAATAGATCCTCTGAGATCACTTTGAATAATTATGAGAATCCTGTTACTGAAAACAACAAAGTTCAAGTTACAAATGCAAGTCGCGCTGGAGTTTCGTCGTCCGAGAACACGGTTCCTTCAACCAGCGGTCAACCTGCATTGTGTGGCGTCTCTTCTATTCCAAATAGTCAAGTGGCCTTGAACACGCAAAATCCTGAACATGTCCATTCCGAGACCAAAATTGTGGACGTAGCTCAGTCACCAAACCAGACTGCCTCCACAGCGCACGAGGAATGTGTCTCAGGTTCTGTATTTGCCCTCCGAAGTCCAGCTGTTTCCAGTGACTCAAATGAACCTGAACTCGAAGTTTCTTCTCATGTTACTGAAACTGAGACGAGTGCGGCTGTGGGGGAGGCGGTGCTCGAAGTTTCTTCTCATGGAACTGAGACGAGTGCGGCTGTGGGGGAGACGATGCTCGAAGTTTCTTCTCATGGAGCTGAGACGAGTGCGGCTGTGGGGGAGACGGTGTCTTCTGAAATGACTCATGCCGGTGGTCAAGCCTCGGAAGATGAAACTGTAGGAGCGAGGGAATAGCAGTGCTTGTGCCAGTGAATTGAGGCGTAGAACCAAATTAGCGTGAGGGATGCATTAATGCAGTGAATTTAAACGGGGAAGGAAATAAACGCGAGTCAAGCATTAATGCAGTGAATTCATATGAGGAAGGAAATTAATGCTGTAAATTTATGCGTGGAAGTAAGTTAATCTGTGTCAAGTATTAATGCAGTGAATTAGTACGTCGAACTAAATTAACGCAAGTTAAGCATTACTGCAGTGAAGTATTAATGATGTGAATTTATACCAGTGAAGTATTAATGTGAGGAAGTAAATTAATGCAACTGAAGCATTAATGCAGTACATCAAATATTTTCTGCAAGACTAGGCTTTCACCCAATACCTAGTTCTCTTGTCGCTAATCAGTACAGGTGCAAATACAGCAAAAAGCTCGACAAATGTTACAGCAAATTAATGCAAGCGAAATATCGATGAAGTAAGCTAATGCGAGGAAATAAATTAAGCAACCAAAATGTTATTGCAGTAAATTAATGCATGGAAAAAATACTGCTTACTGACACCTTGACTTTAACGAGTGCTGACGCCAATACTGGGAAGTTGTGTAACTATAAAGCCAGCAAATTCTGAAGTATTTAAAATCTGATTGTCAAGTATTAATTATCGGAGGACAATATCTCTCTCGCCAGTATTAGTGTGAGTTCGATGAGCTCTCGGAATTCTTTTGTCTCAAATAGAGATTATTTATGTCAGTGAAATTTTGGTGCAGAAGAATTCCGATGCTCTCGATAGTTACGGTCGATCTCATTTTTTTTGCTAGGGATAAGAATTCCTCCTGGTTATAAACAAAATTCTGTTTTTTTATAAACAAATCCGGTTTTATAAACAGCATTCCTTTTTGTTATGAGCAAAATTCCTCTTTGTTAGTATTAACTCATCCACAAGCATGAGAAAATCTTTTCTCTATTAGAATTAACTCCCCACAAATTATGAATCTACTGATGCTCTACGACGCACTAGAGTAGTAATCAGTTACTTGTCGACGCATCGTGAACACCGCGGCTTTTTCTTGCGTTTTGGTATTTTTTTCTGCCTCACAAATAACTAGTTTCATCATTTGGACCAAAATCATCAATCAAATTTTTTTTATTTCTGCTTACCAATCCAAAGGTTATACCCTTACAAAATTTTTTTGCATTTTCAGTTAATGTCTCAGATTCAGGCCAAACTTGGTTTGCAACTCTGTCGTTAGTTGTACATCACAAAAAAAAACATTTCCGTAGAGTTATGGTGTAAATTCAGAGAAATTTTTTAACCTTTTTACAGTTTATGAAATTTTCAGTTTTCAGATCTCAGAATCGCGCGAAACATGGAAAAAATTTTCGGTTGTTTCAGACGGTGAAAATCATTATGGATATTCTACATTCGACGTTCAGTATTTTAAATTTTGTTTTCTACGAAGAATTTAATTTACTTCAGACTTCAGTAGTGACTACCTTCGGATGACTGGGCAAAACATGTTATACGAGACGGTAGTTCAATTCCTTTTATGAGGTTTTCTTCCATGTTGTTCCCATTATCATGCAATTTTCTACCCTTCCTTATTTTCTCTGTAAAGCGTCGTGGAACCGTTCTCCTCTATTCTAGGTTTTTCAATGTTTCTCTAAATCAATAGAAATTTTCTTCTAAGATGATTGGGAAAACTCAAAAACAATAATAATAGTTCTAAGATGATTACTGGCATTCAATCCTCTTCTATAATTAAACCACGCCTCACATATTTAACAATTATACAAACTTCTATCAAATGTATGGTCGACTTAACCCAGAAATGTAGAGTATTATTTGTTTACTTAGGAACCAATTACTTCTTAGAAGTTACTATTCACATCAACATTTCCCTTATCCATTCCATTCTCCCCTGAATCTTGAACATCTGATGTCAAAATGTTTAACATTCGATGTCGTCTAACATCTCCATGTTAGTTTAACTTTATTAACTGAAGTTTCTGAGCAATTTGCGTACAAATTTAATTCAGATGTTTGTATAACTTTTTGCATTTTGTTTATTTAAAACATCTAAATGCCTCCCAAGTTGTCATTCGTAGCACGCGCAATTAATGTTTATGATCTCTAATAGGCCGAAAGTGACTGTATTTTCCGGAACTTTATTTCATTTCAAGGGAATTAACGTAAAAGTACCGTCTCTGCCAAAAAAATCCAAAAGGAAATTTAACGTCAGTGTTCCAACGGCTGCAGAAATGCATGTCACTTGCCTTCAAGTGACTAGGTGTGCTTGTACCGCAAGCAAAGTAGCTATTCTCGTAGGCCAGAGGTTTGAGCCTGGGAATCTCTGATTTGAAATTTTTTCTGGCAATGAAAGAAATTTATAAAATTCTAGTCCTGAGTTATTGAAGTATTCAGAGGAGTTAATCTAGTGCTTGTGTACGCGTCACATTATCATAAAATAAATGCAATTGAAGGTTGTGGTCTGCGCCGAGTATGTGAAGTTACTTACCTTTAAAGAGAAACAGTTAAATTAATCTTTAGGTCGCAGACGACATGCGTAGAGGGGAGCAGTCAAGGACCCGCATCTGTGCTTCAATGTTTATTTTGTCAACACCTCTCTTCATTATCATCATTATTATTATTTTGTGAAGTAGCAAACCAGGCCCCCTCAGGGGGATACAACTATTGTATATATGGGAATTAGCGCTCCCAGGGGGAAAATGTGAGGGAGGGCCTGAGCTGAGAGTTAGGTAGGCCTTCTTTTTGTTGAAGAAAATGTTTTTGTTATGTTACTAAGGGCCACTTTTTTTCAATTCACTGCTGTCCTGTTTTTCAGCGCCTCTGACTTCCTTCTTCAACTTTGATCTTATTTCATGAACTTCTTTCTCAACTCACTGTTTCTATGTCCCTTTTACATAGATTTCTCATTCTCTTATATCCATGCTAAATGGAGCCTTCTCCTTTCTCTCTTCGACACGCTCTTTTTTGTAGCGGTTAGGGAGGCTTAAACTAACTTATAATCTAATCTAGCAAACCAGGCAGCGTTGATGTTATAACTCGAATTTACCGTCAGTAGAAGGAAATATGTTCCTCGTAGATACCCTCATCATTTGTTTGCACTGATTACTGAGTAATTTTTCTACCCAATTAAAATATGTTGCCATTTGAATGATGTCCACTCTTCCACTAGATCTTGTTGCTACTAAGTCATTCTAAATATGTAAGTTTATACCCATAAAATTTATGTGCTTGTGAAATTGTCTGGAGTTTTCAAGTTTAGTTCAAGTACGATTTTAGTATTACCTTCATATTTATTCCTGCTTATTAGACATTAAGAATAGCATGTATCCTCGCGTAGCTTCAGTTAGCTCATACTTGATGCCAGAAGTAGAAATAATTTCCGTTTCCATGGTTTCCAAAGCTCGTAGCCCCGCCTATATTTCACGTCATGATTAGGAGTGTGAGAAGTTGAAAGTAATTAAACCTAAGCCCTTCACTGCGCAGTATAAATAGAGGGTATATCAAAAAATGTACTCTTCCTTTGACTGACGGTTACTCATGAATTTGTTTTAGTTTCAGAAGTTGCTAAATTTTCTTACACTTGATGTTCTTTGCGTTAACTCATTAGAATTGTATCTATGCCATTAAATACTTCAGAACAAAATACGCGAGTACTGAGTAGTCAAAGAGTGAGTACATTTTCTTAGGACAACTTGTACTTTGAGCAGAAATTTTTCACCGTTATTAGAGTAGGGCAGCAGCATTTTGCGAAATCGTGAATTTTCTGATGTATTTTAATTTCATTGCGCGGTAAATGAAAAATATTTAATTTCATGGTCAAATTCTCGCCTTATTCTTACTGCTTTCATGACAGTAGTACGTTCAAAGCTAAGCAAGTTATTTATGATGTACACGATCTACTCTTGCTGCTCCATGTCCCAGCTCGTCCATCGATGTCCATGTATTTTGTGTAGCAACTTTCGTTTTATGAAAAATGAAATTGACAATATGTCTTATCTTAACAAACCAGTTATTTTGTGAAGGCTTGCAATTTTTCAATTTTGCACATGTCCTGTTTCAACTTGTGCGTGAAATTTTGAAAATTAGAAAGTTTGTCTATGCTTCCGACTTATGAGGATCATGCATTCCGTTTTCTTGTTCGTTATAAACTGTATTTATACACAGTACAATTTGAGCATTTTGGTTCTATCCGAATTTCGGCTACTATTCAGTTTTTCAAAAAAAAGTTAGATAGCATGAAGCGTTAATCCCAGAACCCGTGTTGTAATCGCATCGTACTTTAGTACGTTTTTGCAATATGTTCGCCTTGTTTTAAGTTACGTCATTGATATCTGTAGCGGCTTGTTCTAAATTTAAATATTATGGGAGATAAGATAGCATACATAGATAATCATTGGATGCTTTTATATCAAAATGTTAACCCCACTTTGTAACTTATCATGAACTCCTAAATGAGTGGAACAATTTACTTGTGAATGACATAAAACTTTAATTTTCCATTTATTTATACAACACATCACAACACGAAGAAAGTAAATACAAGAACGCTAACTTGTCAACATAACTACTGTGAACAAATACATTTGTGAACTCCAGTGGACATGTTCACACTAGGTATCGCAAATTACAGACATCAGGATCCTGCATACTCTGAATTGACAAGGAATTTTTTATTTACGGAGATCTTACGCATAAAAGAAAGATTGTATCAGGTTCTAGAAAAAATTCATGTTCGTTGATGCGATTGTGGTGACATTGAGTATTGCGCAGAATTTGCAAAGAATAACAATTGATCGTTCATTCCTTTTACGGGGATGAAGCTGAACTTGCTTCTCCTACGGTTCAGAATGTGTTACTTTGTACAATACGAATTCAGGATATAGCCACGTGGTAAAGATACTGTTTTACGTCGGTTGTCAAAAAACTTTCGAGATTATTAGTGTGTCGTGACGAACGAACATCATTAGCAAAAAGATAAGTTTTTAGAAGTAACCTTACTAGAACTAATGAGCGTTAAGATCATATTGAAAAATAAATTAACTAACACCGATTGACATTGAATGCTTTAAAATAAGAGGATGGTCTATTTGAATTTCAGCGTGTACTCGTACACACAAATCTGAAACATGTTGAAGTAAGTTAAGATAACTTAATGCTCCTAACCTTAACGCCAGCATGTAGTAGTAGTAACATGGGTTTGCTAGCGTTTCAGTTGTTCAAACTATATCAAACTATATCGCCAGGATATAATCCCAGCTCACCAAGTACCCTCTCATGTTAGAGTAAGTTTCGTCCACCTCCAACGAGGAAAACCGACCGAGGAAATGAACCTTATACACAAATTTACGACAATGACATTTACGACCCGAACAAGACTATGCAAATATTCCATCACAAATTTACGAAAACAACTATACCCCTTACAGAACTACGCAAGTATTATATTTTTTTAATTGCTGTTTCTGTTAAAAAGATACTCAAAGAAAAGCGTTTTGAATTTTTCATATTTTTTTTTTAAATTTTAGTCATCTTTGAAGCTTTGTAAAATTATAAATTTTTTGAATTTCTGAATATGATGCATTTTTTCAGATTTTCTAATTTTTACACACTGAATACAAAATACGACCTTGTGTAATTTTGAGTGTACATCCCTTATGAAAATCGATGAAAGTTCATGACGTTCAAGCGTACATATGCAATACTTACATCTACTTTATTTCAGCCACAAAACTGCAGACGTGCAAAACACAGCCGTTCAAGATCAGCAGCCTGCGTACATAGATAGCAACAGAGATGTAATTTTGTAGAGTAGCTGCTTTGTAGAGTAGCTGTAGAGTAGCTGCGAAAAGGAATCAAAATGAGTTCTAGACCAATTCTCTTTTACATCACACAAGTCATCTAGAAAAAAGACTAGAACACCATCAGAGTAGAGTTAGACACGTGAACAAAAATAAGGTCACTCAACGTCGAAATACAAGTTTTTGGGCGGCGTAGGAGCTTTGAAATATGCCATTTCGGAAAGCAGCTTCAACTTCGCCGAAGACAAAAACAAATTTGACAAATTCAGTAAATTGCGAAAAGTTTGCTTAACAACATTGGACAAGGTATTCAAGATACCCATCCGCAGGAACAGGTCAGAAGCGAAAATTTCACATTCGTTAGTTTCTGAAGCAAATGTGAGGCTCCACGGTACGTCTACCGTACCGATTCATAAATTTAAATCAAGAACTGGCTCAGTAGTGCAGAAATTATTCATTTCCAAAGAGCGGTATATGTTTACATTCGCACGATGCTTTTCAAAAAAACTTTCACAGCACTCAAAAGATATCACAGATCTTAATAAGAACTTAGAAACAAATACCTGAGCACAAAGCGTCCATAAGGCACTTAAATTTCATTGTTATACACTAGCACTTTCCCTAAGGATGCCGTTGCTCATTAACACACGAGCTCTTTCTGTCGCAAGTGAATATCTTGGTAAAGCAACGACGACTTGAGTGGAGGCTTCAGTGCGGCGCATGGAACAAGATGGCAGCAGCACAATGGAGCCATGGCAGCTGGCAGTGGGACAAGATGGCCAGCGGCAAAATGGGGCCATGGCAGCTGGCAGTGGGACAAGATGGCCAGCGGCACAACGGGATCATGGCAGCTGGCAGTGGGACAAGATGGCCAGCAGCAAAATGGGGCCATGGCAGCTGGCAGTGGGACAAGATGGCCAGCGGCACAATGGGGCCATGGCAGCTGGCAGTGGGACAAGAGGGCCAGCGGCACAATGGGGCCATGGCAGCCAGCAGTGGGACAAGATGGCCAGCGGCACAATGGGGCCATGGCAGCTGGCAGTGGGACAAGATGGCCAGCGGCACAATGGGGCCATGGCAGCTGGCAGTGGGACAAGATGGCCAGCGGCACAATGGGGCCATGGCAGCTGGCAGTGGGACAAGATGGTCAGCGGCACAATAGGGCCATGGTAGCTGGCAGTGGAACAAGATGGCCAGCGGCACAAGGGAGCCAAGGCAACTGGCAGTGGGACAAGATGGCCAGCGGCACAAGGGAGCCAAGGCAGCTGGCAGTGGGACAAGATGGCCAGCGGCACAATGGGGCCATGGCAGCTGGCAGTGGGACAAGAAGCCAGCGGCACCAGGCAGGTCACATTAATGAACTTACACGAAAGAAATGACCAAAATGCACCTAAAACCCGTATGAAACACACAAGGGTTGATTCTGTCGAGTTTCAAGTGTTTTGGAATGGGGTTTCCAATGTTACCCCTGGAATCAGGGCGGAGTAACCAGCAGGTCTGACGACCCGACACACACGTGGAATTCATTTTCATGCATTTAGAATACAGTGCAAATAACTACACGGAACAAATAACTAAAATTATGAACAAACTGTACAACTATTTCAGGCCTTGAATTTAATTTATGAGCAAATTATACAGATAAACGGGATATGCAAATTGAGTAAATTAGATTAGTTGTCTGTTTAAGCGTTCCTAACTCCAACAAAAGTGTTCCAAAAAGAGGAAGGAAGAAGGCACCATTAAGTATGGAGTTGAGAGAACTCTGAATCTATGCACAAGGTGCATAGAAACGGTAAGTTGAGAAAAGTTTATGAAACAAGATAAAATTTGATGCAAGTCAGAGGTGGTGAAAAACAGAACAGCAGTGAACCGGAAAGAGATGGTCCTCAACAAATAAAAAACATTTTATTTTAACGAAAAGAAGGCCTACCTAGCTCTCAGCTCGGGACCACACATTTTCCCCCTGGGAGTGCCAAATCCCATAGATATAATACTTGAATCCCCCTAAGGGACGTGATTATCAAAAGAGAGCGGCAAGGCATTTTGTCAACTAGAAAATCAGCGGATCTTGTAAAAACGAGACTTATTATATGCTCTCTCGCTATGCGTAAGTTAATGAATAACCTACGTACCTTATCCTAAGGGAAAACTGACAAGACGTTGGAAATGGCATCGCATATCACTGCAGTATTTTTAATTATTATTATTTTAGGGTTTTCCTTATCACTGTAGTAAGAAAATATACCTGGTGCTCTCAAGCGCACACAACACGTAACACGAAACATTTTGTACTTGCTCATGCCAAGTGCTGTGGTGTAGGCCTAATGAATTATACAGGTTAGATTAAATGTTAGTTTAAGCCTGCCTGACCGCAACAAAGGCGTTGCAAAGCGAGGAAGAAGGAAGGCCTCATTTAGAATGGAGTTGAGGGGACGAATTATACAGATTAGATTAAATGGTAGTTTAAGCCTGCCTAACCGCAACAAAGGTGTTGCAAAGCGAGGAAGAAGGAAAGCACCATTTAGTTAGAATGAAGGGGACGCATTATACAACGAACCGAAACGCATTGGTCTGAGATAAACATTAAGCGTATAGGATATCAATGTAACCACAACAATATGGTAACTCCGATTATGGCCACGCAAACGATAATTAAGAAAGCTACAAAAATAAACAGGTGGCTATCAAGATTAACGCCCTAATATTAAAGGCAATCACCATCGTCGGTTAGGAATGTGAATTACAGAAGAGAACTGGGCGGTCGCAATGACACCAAGACACTTGTACTCGATATTCGAAATAAGGGATAATATATTCGGCATGAGCGCCGAAAACTTAAAAATACTGGCCTTATAGAATACAATACTGGAATGTAACAAATCCCAGGGTAAGCCCCCATCGCCAGCTCTGCTGGAACTGTAATAAATTGAGATGACTCACATGGTTTCCAAATCATAATGACGAAGATGCATCGTGAATAACACTCCTATGGAGTACACCTTTCGGGTGACGGTCACCTGATATTACTGCACGTCGCCTGATATCATAGCACGTCGCCTGACAACACTGCACGTCACCTGATATCATTGCACGTCGCCTGATATCATTCCGCGTCGCCTGATATCATTACGCGTCGCCTGATATCATTACGCGTCGCCTGATATCATTGCACGTCGCCTGATATTACTGCACGTCGCCTGATATTACTGCACGTCACCTGATATCACTGCACATCACCTGATATCATTGCACGTCGCCTGATATCATTGCACGTCACCTGATAACATTACACGTGCGATGTCATTGCACGTAGAAGTGCGACATCAGTACGAGCACAGGTGCCACATTGCACGTAGGAAAAGAGAATAGTGGCTGTACATCGACAACGCCACACTGGCCTGAGGTGAGATCATTGGTAAGAAACTTATAGATAAATTTCACGTTCAAACTGAAGCGAACATTTCAAGCTACATGAGGTAAAAACAGTTACTTGAAAAGGATTTTGAAACGAATTTCACAAGTTACTCCCAAACCAAAATTGTGCATCAAAATAAACTATCTCGTTTATAAAGATGGTCCCTAAATTTTAAGAGAATGTAGTAGTTTTATCCTTCGCCAAAATAAAACATCTCGTTTATAAAGATGGTCCCTGAAATTTAAAAAAAAATATAATTTTGCCCTTCCCCTTCACCAATTCTATCATATAGGGAGTATTAGGAGCAATATCATCCAAACTTACTGAATGTGCTAGAACACACTTTTCTAACAGAAGATCTACTTTTTTGAGAATTTGATAATCTAAGACTAAGTGTGAAACTTGTTACGCGCAGTTGTTGTGTGATTGTATCATACAATTATTGTGATATCAGTACACTTAAGCTAAATGGAGTCATTTTAATTCAAATCGATATTTTTGAGTTGTATTGTCGGCTAAGTACAAGTGACGATAGACAAGTAATGCATGTAATGCCCAGAAGTAAAACTGATCAGTAATCCACAGTACAAGTAAGTAAGAACTAAAAGTAATGCTTGTAAACAAGTGTTGGAAGTAATACTCGCAAGTAGAAAAATACCCGTTTCACAAGTAATATCTGAAGGCAAGGAAGTTTTGCAGTAACGCCAAAAAAGGAACTTCACTTCAATCGTGTGATGATCACAAGGCTGTGTGTTATGTCACTTCGAAGTGCTACAGGTAGTGGCACTGGAATAATGACAAAACATACATGACAAAATAATGACAA
Source organism: Platorchestia sp. MABIK (assembly GCA_014220935.1). NCBI lineage: Eukaryota > Metazoa > Arthropoda > Malacostraca > Amphipoda > Talitridae > Platorchestia > Platorchestia sp. MABIK. The sequence goes on along the minus strand of JACJUY010003089.1, from coordinate 32,171 downwards.
AATGTCACTGGAATAATGACAAAACATACATGACAAAATAATGACAAAATGTCACTGGAATAATGACAAAACATACATGACAAAATAATGACAAAATGTCACTGGAATAATGACAAATCAGAACTCGACCAATCCCCTGAGTCCCCAGCCTTATTGTGTGAAGAAAAGAGCAAAGGTGATTTTAACCAACAAGATCACGAGGCTCTTAATCAGCAGCAACAACGACAGCTACGTGATTAATTTTCATTGGTTATGAATTACCATAAATTGAGATAATAAATAACTCACAACAATGACTAAGAACGGCAATGAATATAAATACATGATAATGAACATATATACACGATCATGAATTTGAACAGATGGCAATGAAAATAAATACATGAAAATGAATGTGAACAAATGGCAATGAAAATAAATACATGATAATGAATTTGAACAGATGGCAATGAAAATAAATACATGATAATGAATTTGAACAGATGACGATGAAAATAAATACTTGATAATGAATTTGAACAGATGGCAATGAAAATAAATACATGATAATGAATTTAAACAAATGGCAATGAAAATAAATACATGATAATGAATTTAAACAAATGGCAATGAAAATAAATACATGATAATGAATTTGAACAGGTAACATTGAACATGAGCGCATGACATCAAAGTTAAACACATGTAAACTAAGTATGCTGAACAAATGAGAATGGAAGTGAAACCATGACATCTATTTTTGAACGAATAACAGATGAGGGAATACGTCACAACTCTGACCGAAATAACAGCGGCAAAAATCCCAAAGCTCTCACGACTGCACATTGCCTTCCACGGCTAAAGTTGCAACAACACTTGAGGAGTAAAAAGAATCAACACATTTCGGTGGCGATATTATGTCCCCAACATTCCCCAGAATTCATTACAAACTGTAACATTTAATAGTGACTCCAAAAAAAAATTTTTTTGGTTACTGGAAAATTCGAAATATTGCCAAGTAGAAAATTATGCCCTCACTCAAAAAAATGGAAAGAATCAGGAAAATTCAAAAGGAAGGAAAAATCTGCAGGATACAGAATGAAGCATTCGAATGCATAGAGTCAACAAATGCAAGTCAGACGTGGCATTTTGTTTCTGCAGTCGAGAGGGTAGCTGCTTCAAGATATATCTGATGAGTGGAAGTGGGGGAGAATGAATGAGGAATGAAAGTGGGGGAGAATGAATGAGGAATGAAAGTGGGGGAGAATGAATGAGGAATGAAAGTGGGGGAGAATGAATGATGAGTGGAAGTGGGGGAGAATGAATGAGGAATGAAAGTGGGGGAAAAGTTATGAATGAAAGTGGGGGGAAAATGATGAATGGCGAGTGAAAGTGGAAGAAATTTATGAATGACGAGTGGAAGTGGAAGAAAGTGATGGATGACGAGTGAAAGTGAGGGAAAAAGAAAACTAACGAATGATGAATGGAAATGGGGGAATGTGGCGGAGATGAACGATGACTGAAAGAGGGGGAAAATTCAGACGTCTAGTTTGAGGGGATTTCCAGTAACAACCGCAGCGAATCAAGCCTAACTCGTTCCAAATACCTGGCCAGAGCAGATAACAGGCGCACCCAGGAATGGTGCCCCGTACGCTATGTCGACCTCACAAAGTGGACTTCCAGGTCACAAAGAAGACACGCATCGTAACTTTTAAATAACAAAAATGGCATAAAAATGAGAGAGAGCTTGATAGGTGAATAAGATATTCATAAAATACGACCGGTCGCGTCTTCTTCGCAAGTTGTCACTAAGAAGCGTTTCGAGCTTAGCGCAACTTGTCCACAGCCACTCAACAAGTAACAGGAACTATTTAACTACACAAGCCAAAATCTTTATCATAGTGGCATTGCGTTTCCGAAATTACAGAACTAAGGGACTACGCACCTCTCAGTAATACCACGTACCTCACCGTAACACCGCGTAATTGACAGGAACATCACGTACCTCCCAGTAACACTACAGTTGTGGTGTCCGTACAGTTACACCACGTATCTCACCGTAACACCACACAACTTACAGTTACACCACGTACCTCACCGTAACACCACACAATTGACCGTAACACCACGTACCTCTCAGTAACATCACACAACTAACAGAACAATCGCTTATTCAACACGGCTGGATGGTGGCACCAATAGCAGCAGCCGGCAAAAGTTGCAGTTTTCATCAGAGCAAAGCCCACCTCACAAAAAAGTCATGCATTCAATCGAGGTAACCTTTCAAGCACACTTCGCACTCGCTGTAGACATGCTCAGACTCAAATGCTCAATGTTGAAACCCTAAAATTCATTCCACACACAGAACAGCGAAACGTATTGTTTGTTATACGAGGGCTAGATTTGCCTCGACAAACATTGTTCGTAGCCGTTACATTAAATGATTGCCTAGCAGAACCGGATGCTCCATGCGAACCTTCATGTGTGCATTTTGCACGCGCGAGCTTAAGACAATAAGATCCCCAAAACGCTGACTACACGATTCACAATCCTCACATGATAAGGAAGAAACACACGGAGATTATACCAAACTTCCCTCTTCTTCAGCGTGTTATGCGTGAGCTCGAAATTAGGAAACTTGCCCTTCCAACTCCCATAGTAGCACTGTTTCTGGGACAGCAGCTATAACAGCCTCTGATGATACGATGCTAAGCTCAGAAAATGAGATGTGAAATGATAACAGGCACGCACCTTGTGTCGCCACCTCTGAAAAATATCAACTTCAATTTAAATGTATACGGAGACTTCAAGCTTGGCGGTTGGCTGGAGTGAGCCAGCTGTCCCTGATCACAGGAGGCTGTCTCCTGGTGGAGCAGAAGCTGCGCCGTCGGCGGGCTGGGGTTCCGTAGCGTCATTTCTTAGGGGGACGACAACAGCTTCTTCTGCAGGCCCAAAGTCGTCATCTTGTCGCCCATTTTGGTAGCGGTCACAAAGTATTCTGGAAAGTTATAGATTATTTAACAAACACTTCACTGTAGTAGTACATATAGGGCGACTCGTAGGGAATCTTATTCTCAAAATGAAATGAAGAGCCAACGTTATAGAGAACGTTCACTTTAAATATGATACAGGACTAATATAGGGTATTTTCCTCATCGGTCATCATTTTCATAACGTAAATAACTATGAAAACATAAAAGATGCAGGGTAATGTAGAGTAAAGTAAGAGACGTTACTGATGTAGGATAACTCCTCTATCAGTCATTATAACTTTCAGTAAACAAACAACAATAACTAGGGGCAGGCCTGAGACAGGATAATTTTTGTATCGGTCAAAATAATTTTCATTAAATAAATAATTATAAATGTGAGATAGGGCAGTGAAAGGCAATTTTTGAAATAGCCACTATAGTTTACAAGAAGTAAATCACTAAAACTGAGAAACAAATACCAAAAGCTCTAAATAAGCATGAGAGACGACTGATATAGCTAAATTTCCGAGCCGGTCACCATTACTTGTGGCACGGGTGTCACAGAAATTTTTTTGGATCTAAGCAATACGAAATAACGAGGTCGTTTACAATGCCCCAAATATCAAGTAACGAACTGCAAGCTAGTGTGTGCGCGAATTCCAGTGAATTCGCATGAATTTCCCAACGTATTAGTTAACACACCTATCCTTACACACACGTGCACGCACAAAACCACCCACTCACGCATAAACACATCCACACACAAAATTATCCCCACACACACACAAGATCATCAACACACACAGAAACACAACCACTCACAACCACACACGCACAAAATACCCCCCTTACGCACCTGGGGTCAAAACGCGGTCACAAAAAATACCACAAACACGCACAAAAACGTTCACATTCACAAAAACAACCACACGCACAACCAAGCTCGCACAAATACAATCACACACGCACAAAAACCCCCACACGAACAAAGACAACCCACAAGCTCGCACAAAAGCATCCCCCCTCCTCACGCACCTGGAGTCAAAGCGCGGCATGAAGGCGCGGCGCTTGCAGCGGCTGGAGAGGGGGCAGGAGCAGGGCGGCTGGCCGCGGTCCCGCATCACATCGCTGAGGCGGCAGCCCCCCAGCAGCTGTGATGCCGTGTGCCGGAACGCTGAGCTGATCTTTTGGAACAGGCCCGGGCACTGCACCATCTTCGCCACGTTGTCGCCCGAGTACGGCTCTGCACACACACGCACACGCTCTCATTTTAGGTGTAACGCAGGTGTTTTTGTGCGAGTTAATAGGGAATTCTATTAGTTTTCGTGGGGGTTAAAAGAATAATGTGGGTGTTTTTGTGGAGACTCGCCACGTTGTCGCCAGAGTACGGCTCTGCACACACACGCGCGCTTGTTTTTTAGGGGTAACGTTGGTGTTTTTGTGGAATTTAATGGGAAAATGTGTAGGTGTTTATGAAAAATAATTTAAGAGGAAAAATCCCGGTTTCTGCAGGGATTCGAACCTACCGAGCGCCGAAGGGCGAGTGCCCTTTACCACTAAGCCTCGGGGACCGTCCGAAACATCTGAGAACTCACCTTCTATGTACATCCAGTAATCTTTCTCAAGGCTTTTCTGGAAGAAATGCTTGTTCTGGAAGTAGCGGACCACGGTCCCAAGTCGCACGGACACCACTTCTTCATTCCAACTGCACAGAAAACATAAATATGGGTTAAGCGAAAACACATGTTTTAAGTGGACACCACTTCTTCACTCCAACAGCACAGAAAACAAGCGTAGGTAAACACTTGTGAATACACATGATGAAAGTGGACACCACATCAGATCAGATTATTAGTGAGATTATTAGTTAGTTTAAGCCTCCCTATCCTCAACAAATGAGATCCAAAGAGAGGAAGGAAGAAGGCACCATTTAGTATGGAGTTAAGGGAACGTGGAATCTATGCAGAAAGGGCATAGAGACAGTAAGATGAGAAAGAAAATCATGAAACAAGATCAAAGTTGAAGAAAGTAGTAGGAGCTGAAAAATAGGACAGTAGTGCACCGAAAAAAGATGGTCCGTAACAAAACAAAAACCTATTCTATTTTAACAAAAAAGAAAGCCTACCTAACCTTTAACTCGGGCCCTCACATAGTCCCCCTGGGAGCGCTAATTCCCATAGATACAACAATCGTTGTATTCTTCTGAGGGGGGACACCACATCATATCATTTCCATATTTACAGTAAACATCCCCGATTGAAAACTTGTGAAAACACATAATAAAATTAAATATCAAGTCAACGCCAATTTCAGCGTCTTACGCACGCAGCATCGTTATTCACTTATACCATTCACACTGCTTTCAGCAAGTCCTTATGAATCATAATAATGAGCATCGTGTTCAAGTTCACCGAAAGCGCTTTTGAGTCTTATTTTTTACACGAGATCGGCAAAGATTGGTTGCTAAGAACACACCACACGCACAACGAGCAGAACAGGAATTCAAAGTTTGCTAGCGAGGTGATCATGTGAAAGATGGAGGCCTGAGTGTTGGATGGCATTCTGACGGAGCCGAAGTGTTTCTCCGTGGCGGTCACCGTCAGGTACCTCGGCTCCGAAAGTAGCCTTACTTATAGCATTGCCAGCTAGAAAAAACAACACTCCCTACAGATATGGGTATACCCAATGACTTCCCCTCAGAATGTGTGCAGACAACTTTCGATGCGCAAAGATGTGCAGGGAAATGCCAAAATCCCAAATACTCGGAGAAATGTGTTAAACAGACTCAACATTCCAGGAAGATAAGAGCGCACCATGAAAAAAAAAAACATTCCCAACAGACAAGGGCACACCATGAAAAAGACCCAACATTTTGAGTTTGTTAAAACCACCATTGAAAATTCAAAAATTTCATGTTTATTACAACTATCACTACGAAAACGCAACAGTCCCTCCTGGTTAGAGCTATCCTTAAAACGAAGGAACATTTAACAGAGGAAAGCAACCCATTAAACAAAGTGCACCAGTGCCAAACAAAAAGAGGAATCCGTTAACAAAGAAATGTCAGCTGAGCTGAACAAAATCAGGGGCTGTACTCACTTCAAGCTTGCGTAGAAGATCATGAATGAGATGAACAAGTCTCCAAGAGAGTATCTTGGTCGAGGCTCTCCGTTGTTGTTTCTGCCGTTATTGCTGCTGCTGCTGTTGTTGCTGCTGCTGCTGTTTTTGAAGCTGTTGTTGCTGTTGTTGCTGCTGCTGCAGCTGTCGTTGTTATTGTTGTTGCCGCTCGCACAGGGCATGCAAATTTGGAGCACCGGCAGCACTGGCAACCCATACGGTTTTTCTGCATTGGAAAAATAACAATAAAATCTTGCACATGTCAATCTTATTTTCATTACCGTTATCAGTATCAGTAGAATTTGCTGCTCTCTTTTAGCTCATATTAACTATTGCTCTAAAATTTAGTTAATTGAATTAGGTTACACACAATTGTAGACCTTGAAATAGCGTTGATGATAGGATGCCGTGAAAATCGCTGAACTTATTCGGGCCCTCATGTAGCAATACTCAAATGAGTCTATTGTAAAAGTATCGAGAAAGAAGCTACCTTTGTATCGCTTGTGGTAAATAAATCATTTGAAATCGTTGAAATAGCTTAAAATATATCCTTCTCGTCTTTTTAGATTCAACACTACGACGAACACAATCTCCTAGGAAGAAAATAACTGAACAGAAGCGATCAAAATATTCACTTCTCCGGACACAACAAACACACGGCGCATTAATTACACATTTACGACTACGACATACCGTTGTTGCGCACGAATAACACTTTAATTTGAGCCACAACGAACACACACACGGCGCATTCATTACACATTCACGACTACGACATACCGTTGTTGCGCACGCGTAACACTTTTATTCGAGACGCAACAAACACACGGCGCATTACTTACACACTTAGGAATACGACATACCGTTGTTGTGCACGCGCAGCACCTTCTGCTGGAGGAAGACAAGCACGAGAAGGGTGAGGGCGTACGAAGAGAGGGAGCCTTGTTTCGAGTTCCTGATGCCGTTGTAGTGCGCCCAGTGCTTCACGCACACCACCAGCACCTGCACCACGCTGTTGCCTGTCATGCATAATTTAAGTTGCGTTATTGATTGGTTTATTTGTTGAAATGTGTTCCTGAGAGAGGAAAGAGGAAGGCACCATTTCGTTCACCACCAGCACTTGCACCACGCTGTTACGTGCTGTGCAGACATTAGGTTGCATTGTTAGTTGGTTCAAGAACATATAAGCATGTAAAATGTGTTCGTAAGAGATGAAAGAGGAAAACACCATTGAGTGCGGGATTAAAATGAGTTCATGAAACCCGGTAAAATTTGAAGAAAATAATAGGTGCTGAGGAAAGGACAGCAGAGAACTAAAAAACTTATGGTCCGTAGGAAAACAAAAATTTTAATTATTACAACAGAAGGGAAGGCGAACCTGACCTCCAGCTCGAGATTACACATCTTCCTCTTGGAGTAATTCTACTAAAAAAAACAGAAACTTGGTCAGCAAACCGATTTATTATCCAATTCGGTTTTCTTCTTGCTTCGTAAAACTCATTTTTTTGCATAAACGCGCCAGCCGTTAATCTTCCTTTAGGCCCTAAAATTAGGTCATTTTTCTACGTGAACACGCCAGTTGCAGACAGGCGTTTTGCATGGAACTTTTTATTTCTATACATGAGCCCATCAGTCCTAAACAGCCTATGTGGCTTAAAAAACTTTTTTCCGTGTAAGCCGGCAGTCGTAAACAGCCCATTTGCCTTAAAAACCTTTCTTCCCTGTGAGGTGGTGGTCCTAAACAGCCCATTTGCCTTAAAAACCTTTCTTCCCTGTGAGGTGGTGGTCCTAAACAGCCCATTTGCCTTAAAAACCTTTCTTCCCTGTGAGGTAGTGGTCCTAAACAGCCCATTTGCCTTAAAAACCTTTCTTCCCTGTGAGGTGGTGGTCCTAAACAGCCCATTTGCCTTAAAAACCTTTATCCCGTGAGGTAGTGGTCCTAAACAGCCCATTTGCCTTAAAAACCTTTCTTCCCTGTGAGGTGGTGGTCCTAAACAGCCCATTTGCCTTAAAAACCTTTCTTCCCTGTGAGGTGGTGGTCCTAAACAGCCCATTTGCCTTAAAAACTTTTTCCCGCGTGAGCTGGCAGTCCTAAAAAGACTTTACCTGGTAAGCTTTCTTCCGTGTGACCTGACAATTATAAGCAAACTTTCCGTAAAAAAATTCCTATTTGAACCCAGCAGCTGTTCACCCCACTTTCCACGACTGTACGAAACATATCCTGATAGAACAATATAACACGATTGTACCACCATATCCTGATCGAATGATATAACACGGTTGTACCACCATCTCCTGATCGAATTATAATCCACGGTTGTACCAACATATCCTGATCGAATAATAATCCACGGTTGTACTACCATATCCTGATCGAATAATAATCCACGATTGTACGAAACATATCCTGATCGAATAATATCCACCAGCGGTTCCAGCTCACCTAGAAAGAGGGTTAACAAAGCAAAGACCTGACACAAAAATAACATCGAGACCGCAAAGACCTCCAGCTATAAGCAAGTGCCCTTGACAGTGACCCTCACACAGGTGAATGATGTGATAATGCTACACGCGACAAGTGGCCGACGAATGCATACGACAGATGGTAAAGAGTGGGTCAGAGGAATGAGTGGATTGTAGAATGAGAGAGATAGGAGTTAAAGGGCATTAGAGATAGAGGATTTAAAGGGCATTAGAGAAGTAGGATTTGAATTGCATTACAGAAGTAGGATTTAAAGGGCATTAGAGAAATGGGATTTAAAGGGCATTAGAGAAATGGGATTTAAAGGGCATTAGAGAAATAGGATTTAAAGGGCATTAGAGAAATAGGATTTAAAGGGCATTAGAGATAGAGGATTTAAAGGGCATTAGATATAGAGGATTTAAAGGGAATTAGAGATAGAGGATTTAAATGGCATTCGAGACAGAGGATTTAAAGGGCATTAGAGACAGAGGATTTAAAGGGCATTAAAGACAGACGATTTATAGGGCATTAGAGATAAAGGATTTAAGGGGCATTAGAGAAATAGGATTCACAGGGCATTAGAGAAACAGGATTTAAAAGGCATTAGAGAAAAGAGAATAGAGTTAAGTGGCAGTAGAGGGAAGAAGAGGAGAAAGTCAAAGGTAGCATTGAAGAATCAACAAAAAAAAACCGTGCGACACAACAAAAGGGCTGAGACACGCGAAATTCAGAGCATCGCGTCAGAGTCGCGCCCTGATGAGGGCGGACGAGACGCGAAAGTAAGGCAGGGAGGCGCAGGTGTGGGTCAGCAGCAGAGCAGCTAAGTTGCGCCACAAAAGAAAGGCCTGAAACTTTACAGCTGTCAGATGAGCGCACACCTGCAGTGCGCAGCACATTATTCAATCCCATTGCGCTGTGTACACTTGTGTGTGCGTGCATAGCTTTGTTGTACACACACATGCAGTTCGTGGACGTGTGTGTGCGTGCATAGCATTGCTGTACACACACACGTGTGAGTGTCAACGCGTCCCATTACAGCGCATACAAACGGACAGGACACACACATGAGTGAGAGTGTCCGTGTTTCCCAATGCAGTGCACACGCACGTTCAATAAATACACAGGAGCTCGCATGTGTGGGACGTACTCCACACGCACATGTATAAGTACCATACTTCACACGCACATGTAAAAGGGCCATACTTCACACGCACGTGTATTAGTACCATACTTCACACGCACATGTATAAGTGCCATACTTCACACGCACATGTATAAGTGCCATACTTCACACGCACATGTATAAGTGCCATACTTCACACGCACATGTATGAGTGCCATACTTCACACGCACATGTATAAGTGCCATACTTCACACGCACATGTATAAGTGCCATACTTCACACGCACACATGTAAGTCCCGTGCTGTCACACACGCACACAGGTTAACGGTAGAGGTAAGTCTCTTACACATCTGTAAGCGGGTTAAGACTTAGTCTCGCTTCTACACTACACTGAATCTTCCTGTTTGTAAAATGTATCACAGAACTTGAAGCCCTTGCAAAACATGCGGCCTCATACAGTCTGCATGATTTTGCTCTATTTCAATGTGCTCGTGGTTTTCAAATGAATGATCCCTCGTAAAGTCAAATGTACTAAAACTTTTCCCGCAAAACAACTAATCGCGTCGACTTCTTTGCAATCTACCGGTGGGCACAGAAGGGTTTTCTACAATAACGTTGGTGACTCAAAGGCTGCATTTCTACATGTATGACACGAAAATCCAACGCAGGCCGCCCCAATTGACGTTGAAAATGTTGTGTAATTTGGGTTGAATATTAAGCTTCAGTTTAACCTAGAGCAGCGAACGCGTTAATTCGATAAATTTACACCAAGAACAAGCACGTGCTCGAAATGGCAGCGGAGTAACTTCTCTGATACAGAATCTGCTTTCCTATAGAAAGAACGGAAAATATTCTTTTCCAGGAAGGACCAAGGCAAAGAACTCGTCAATATCGAACACTACCTCATAGGAGCAGAAGACAAAGAGGACGGGCACTTACCAATACCCCAATACCAAACACTTCGTAAGAGAAGACGAAGACTAGTACTTATCAATACAAACACTGCATAGTAAGAGCAGAAGACAAAGACAACGGGTACTCACCGATATCAAACATTTCATATTAAGATCAGAAGACAAAGACTAGTACTCACCCACATCAAACATTAAGAGCAAAAGACAACGACGCCGGGTACTTTTAAATACCCAAAGACTACCACATGAGAACAGAAGACGTCGGATCCTTTTAGATATCAAACACAACACAAAAAGAGTAGAAGCCGCCGGGCACTTCTAGATACCGTACCAGGTACTTTTAAATCTCAAACACAACACAAAAAGAGTAGAAGCCGCCGGGTACTTCTAGATACCGTACCAGGTACTTTTAAATCTCAAACACGACACAATAAGAGCAGAAAATCAAGACGCCGGGCACTTCTAAATCTCAAACACTACCATACAAGAGCAGAATGCGCCGGGTCCTTTTAGATATCCCACACTACCTTATAACAGCTGAAGACCAAGACGGGTACTTCTAGACACGAAACACGACACAGCAGGATCATAAGGTGGCGCGTACTTCTAGATACCAAGGACTACCACAAAAGAGCACAAGCCGCCGGGTACTTCAAAATATCAAACATTATCTAATATGAGCAGAAGACAAAAATAGATACCAATATCAACGACTGCCTAATAACAGCAGAAGACCAAGACAGGTACTGCTAGACACGGAACACGACACAGCAGGAGCACAAGTGGCAGGTACTTTTGCTCGCTGTGGCACAGTGGTTAAGGGCATCGCTCTTGGATGTAGAAGTCGAGGGTTCGTATCCCGGCGCTGGCGCGGCGATTTTCCCCGTTGGGTATAAGGGAAAGCTCAAGCACAATACCTCACTCAACCCAGGTGTCGGAAATGGGTACCGGCTTTACGGGGGAACCGTCATGGTGTTCTATATATAGTGTTAGTTATAAGCCATTTGAAAAACCAATGCTCAAGATCATATGTATCAGGCTTGATTGGAAATAAAGCATCCTTAGATGCAGATGTTTGTTTTTTTTACTCACACTGGGAGTAGGCGTGCAGGAGGCAGGAGTTGAGGACGCCGTAGGTGTTGCTCACGTTGATGTCCGCATCGAGGCCGGTGATGCGGTCCTTGAATCGCACGATGGGCACCAGCGCCTCTATCACCTCGCTCTCCTCCACCCACCCTGCAACGCACGCATCATTACTTACACTTAGATTTAGTACAATTAATTGCGCACCCCATGAGTACCGCATTTATACCATCATTATTACTTACGTACTTCTCAGCATCACACTTAGATCATTACTATTACTTACTTCTCAGCATCACACTATATCATTATTATTACTTCCTTTGGTGCATCTGATTTATCCCATTCATTATTATTACTTCCTTCGGTACATCTGATTATACCACTATTATAATTATAACTTCCTTCGGTACATCTGATTTATTCCATAATTATTATTATTACTTCCTTCGGTACATCTAACTTATACCATCATTTCCGTCCTTCGGTGCATCACACTTATACCATAATTAATATTATTATAACTCTCTTTGGTGTATGGAATGTGAAACGATGACATGGAATTCGACACAATGAACGTGTTTTGATAAGCCCCTCACGTACTGATGCGATGCACCACTAACGCTGAAAAATCATCGAAATTGTACGTCAAAAATAAAGAACCGGGTCGACTAAGTTGAATTTTTCCTTGAAATTTGTGATCCACCAGAAGCAAATACGTGATAAATTTACAAAAATACAGACTTTGAAGAGCATCCAAATGACTCGAGACCAGAGCTAACGACACCAGAGCTGTCCACATCAGCAGTAGAATTGCACTGTTGGACGTTTTGCTACACTAATGATAAAATGCTCTGCATAAGATTATTTTGCTATAACAGTATCTTAATATCTCAAAATAATCTTGTACAGAGGCGCTGGAGTCAAAATTCGAAGTCGGATTCGTGCATACAGCAGGCACATTTCAGTATCAAATACTATAATTCTGAATTTAAAACGTCAATATTATAAATTTCAATACAGTAGACAAAGCCACAGTAAAAAAATATATATCGCCGTGGAGGCGGGGTAGCAGTGCGTCACAGCCTCACTCTCAAGCTACATAGGCCTGAACACTCTCTACTTCAATTCAAATATCCAATCACTTCCCACCGTCACACTCACCACAGCTAATAAGGTATCCAGGCACATCCGTGAAACACCCTCACCACGGTTAATAAGAGATCCAGTCACTTTTAAGGAACCACTGCCAATAAGATGTCCTATCCCATCCTCCAGTCACACTCACCACAGCCGACGAGGTACCGCTGAATGTCCCGCAGAAACTCGAGGTCGTCGAGGCGCTGGGAAGCGCTGGCGCAGCGCTTGGTGCAACATATGTCCACGTCGCTAGAGTTCGCTCCCAGCCCCGTGATCGACGAGCCCACCAGCCACGCTTTGTCTATCTGCTCAGTGATAACACAATGTCAGCATTTCACCATGTTGCACGTCAGCTTGCATGACTTCATGGTTCGTGGTGTTCAAATTGTAATGACTTTATACTTCAATTTGGGTTGGTGTTGAAATTATGATGTCGTGACTTTATGGTTCAAAATGGGTTGATGTTGAAATTGTCACGATGTCACGACTTTATGGTTTGATTTGGTTTGGTGTTGAAATTGTCATGATGTCGTGACTTTATGGTTCAAAATGGATTGATGTTGTAATTGTCATGATGTCATGACTTTATGGTTCAAAATAGGTTGATGTTGAAATTGTCATGATGTCATGACTTTATGGTTTAGTTTGGGTTTATGTTGAAATTGTTTCAAGTTCATTTCAAGATTGCAGATTAAATTGACGTGATGTAACTTGTTGAAGAACGTTAAGATTCAACTTGAGGCAAGCCAGTCGTACATAGATTAACGATAAGTAAAGAGTGTTATTCCAATGAGAGAGAATCAGTGTTTTCAATGAGGAAGAATCAGACAATATCGTAACTACGCAGCATTGACAACTTGAAGCCATTTGAAGTGAATCCCTCTATTTCAGCAGGAAACTGACGTAAATGAAAAGCCCAAATATCTCCCATACGCGGAACAATACTGTGTACTATGAAACGTTCTTGACAAGTAATCAGCACTAACCAACACCTTACAGGCGATAACTTACCCTACCCGGAGCAATACCTTGTACCATCAAAAAATTTTGAAAATAAATCAGTTTTGACCTATACCTTACAGTCAATATTTTACCATACCCGGAACAATACCTTGTACCATCAAAAATTTTCGAACAGAAATCAGTACTAACCTACACCTTCCAAAAGCACACTCACCATAGGAATGGCAGCCACCCTTTCGAAGAGGTTAGCCTTCTTCCGAAGAACATCAGCTGTGGGCTTCGTGTGGAGAAATAGGTTAAACAAATCCTTGGACAACTTGTCCGTCACGAAGAAGTCGTTTGGGCGTCTTCCATTCAAAAATCTCTCATCCACTCTAAGTACTTCAAAACTGGACGGTAGTTCAGACCACTTTTGAGCGCTCTCCATGTCGAAATTGGCTGCCGGTGTACGCCAGAAGATATTGCTTCTGTCGTTTTGGCAACGGTAGGGTAAGTCTGGATTGGGTGGGCGGTATGAGGCCAAGGGGGCAAACGGCATGGGTGGTGGCGGAGCAAAACGCCGCCAGCCAGGGTGATGGGGTGTTGAAGGGTTGCTTCGGTAATAGGGTGGTGGTGGAGGGTAATTAGCAAGCCCATTTGGCCCCTGGAAACTGGGTGTCCACTGATGCCTCCGCCTTGCGCCAAATTGATTTGGATCTCTTCGCGCTAATTCGGAGTTGGGTTCTTCGTTACGGCTTATTGGCCGAGGTTGTGGTTCTTCAGAACTAGCGTCGGCTTGCGCATCTTGAGCTGGACGTTCTATTTCTTCTGAGTTTGCCTGCATAGCTTGTGGTTTTTCAGAACTAGCATCAGCTTGAGCATCCTGTGCTGGACGTTCTATTTTTTCAGATTTTGTCTGCATAGCTTGAGGTTGTTCTTCAGAACTAGTGTTAGCTGGCGCATCTTGAGCTGGATCCTCTATTTCTTCAGAGAAATTTGGATTTCCTGACTGATCCTCAAGATCAATTACAGTTCCTACTTGTGCAAATTCCAATGAATAACGATAAGTATGAATCTTGCGATAAAGGTCTCGATAGCACTTCGGAAAATAGCTGCACTTGAAGTAAGTTCTCTCATTCCTGATCAATTCCCAGAGAGCTATCATGTATTCTAACTCTGTCTTCTGGTCCATGTTCGTTAGCCGGCCATCGGAGGCATTGCCTGAGGGGTTAACGGTGTCTTGGTGAGTTTTGCGAGCAATGGACGAATTTTCAGAGCTAACGCCTGACTCTAGGGCGACTCCATATTTTGAGGTAAACGAGGTAACGGATCGCCTGTAAAGAGGATCAAATTATAAATAAAAGAACAGCGAAGTGTTGAATAATAGGAACACCGAATGGTTAAACAAAAGGAACACCGAAAGGTTAAACAAAGGGAATGACGAAAGGTTAAACAAAAGGAACACCCAAATAGTAAACTAAAGGAACGATGAAAAATTTACACCCTCTGTATTAATAGGTATATTTCAACTGCATGATTTCAATGTCTTAAACTCACAAAAAAATAACCTTAAATCGATATCTATCGTTCAAAAATAAACAAATTTTGCTCCATACAGATTTGAATTACAGGTCGTTCCCTTACAGAAAGACAAGGAGCTATTTAAAACAACAAGCTACTATGAATGAAAGGCTAAAATTATTGTATTCTACTCTTATTGTCCAGGACTACTTATATGTCTTAAAGATCGTTTCATCACGTAAAGCTATATGGAGCAAAAAAAAATATCGACCTTAAAGACATGTTCAAAAGAACAGCTAAATTTCAATTCACAGGGTTTCAGCCATTTGAACGACCGGCAAAACGAACAGCAGCTACATTCCATGGGGTTCTCAAAATATAATTGCAAACACAAAAACAAAAATGTACAAAATGAGTACTCACCAAGCGTCGCAGAGTGAGCAGGAGAATGGAACAATTCTTTCGTCAGAACGCTGGGTTCCATCGGCATCAGGTGAAGTAGAAGAAGAAACAGACAGCTCCGTTTCGCCATCATCAGTCGAAGTGTTGCAAGCCCTCGAAGTGTTGCAAGCCCTCGAAGTGTTGCAAGCACTCGAAGTGTTGCAAGCACTCGAAGTGTTGCAAGCACTCGAAGTGTTGCAAGCACTCGAAGTGTTGCAAGCACTCGAAGTGTTGCAAGCACTCGAAGTGTTGCAAGCACTCGAAGAAGAGGCTTCCTTGGAAGCTTTATCACTGGGCACAGGAGTCTCGATGATATCGGCATTACAATCATTTGAGCATGGCAAAGTGTCCTGCTTCTGCGCGGCGACACCGGCATCTGGAGAACGGTTCTCCGACACCCCGTTTCCATCCTGATGTTGCCGTTTATCCCGTTCTACTTTGGGCGACTTTTCAGAAATACTTCTCTGTCGAACAAGGGGAAAACCCTCAGGAAAGGTTATTTCCACACCGCTTCGGACGTAGAACTGGCGCACAACCTGCTGGACGTGAACGGCGTTTTGCGGAGGCAATTCACGAAGAGACGAACTTCCATTTGGGAGAATAGGCAGGCTCGTGTCTAGCCCCCTCGATTCCTTGCAAACGTGGCTTTCAGAAGTCGAAACTAACCCATCAATCCCATCAGCCTTGTTCGGGTTCTGAAATGTTGGCTCGTTTGCCGCCTCATTTTGGCATTCGTTTGCGCCACTGCCTAGACCACACCCTCGAGGCGAGTTTGGGGCAGAGGCGACCAACCGAGTCCCGGCAACGACACGGACAATAGATGTTTTCGTCGTGGTGATCGTGGTTATGTTCTGAGTTGAAACTGCAGGCTTGAAGCGACGGATGATGTCAGCCTCTACCACTGCTCCCTTCGGCACCTCCGGACCCGAGCTGCATGGGAAACATGAATGTGTTTTACTTGGCAGACCATCTAAGGCAAACTATATTTTATTTGGGAAGCTTTGATTTAGGAAACTTTTATTTGGGAAACGGTCTAAGGCGAACGGTCTAAGGGAAACGGTCTAAAGGCCCTTTTACACTGACGGTTTCTTCGCGCTCCACACCGTCGCTCCATCCCGCCAGTCAAATAAGCTCCGCGCACAGCAATGTAAAATGACCCTTAATGCCACGCTCTCGGGAAGGAGCGGCAACATTCTGCATACTAAATATTGGCGGTGTGCACTGCCAGTCAACAGCGTTCAGTAGCACTTGAGACTATAGAGAGCATGTGTAGGCATGGCTTACATATTTTAGAGCCAGGAAGAAATTTACAGGACTATCGAAAAATTTAAAAATTTCTATGTTTATGGAGCGTTAAGCTCGCAGAGTATAAAAACAGAGTGTTTAGAGAAGATGCTTATGAAAGTATAGCATCTCACTTCCCAAGTTATGAAATTGCAATGGTTAAAATGAAAATTCAAACACTGAAAGGCCAAGATAGGAAACAGCTCTCACCATTCAAAAAATCGAAGAAATATACACAGCGTATATAAACGTAAAATTAATTACAGTGTAATTAAAATTGCACAATGTACATTGCTCTCAGGAAAAGTACTTCAAATAGACGGAAAACGTTCGGCAGGTGTCATTAGAAGATTATTCAAATTATAGGAAAAAGTAGAAAAACGTACACCACCAAATTAGTTATTGGTATTTATTTTCTCTTTCCATTTTCAGTGTTTTTGAAGCTAATTGGGTAGTGTTCCATTTTTTTTCTAAATGTTAGCGTTTTACTTCTGCAAATTATTCTGTGAATAATCTGTAAATTATTCTGTGAATAATCTGTAAATTATTCTGTGAATAATCTGTAAATTATTCTGTGAATAATCTGTAAATTATTCTGTGAATAATCTGTAAATTATTCTGTTAATATTTCAAGAGGTATACTGATGATTGATGTCTCTGAGGAAGGAGCGTCGTATTGAGCGGCAAGGTAAAAGCAAGTCGGTGTGCACTGCCGCTCAATCCTCTCGTGGGAGGAGCTGTAGAAAGTTCACCGTCGCTCCACACCGCAGGTGTAAAATGAGCTGAAGGGAAACGGTCTAAGGGAATTTGGGAAACGATCTAAGAGAATTTGGGAAACGATCTAAGAGAATTTGGGAAACGATCTAAGAGAATTTGGGAAACGATCTAAGAGAATTTGGGAAACGATCTAAGAGAATTTGGGAAACGATCTAAGAGAATTTGGGAAACGATCTAAAGGAGACTAAGCATATTTCATTTGGTCAACGATCAACGGGAAACATATTTTACTTGGGAAGCGATCTATTCTAAGGGAAGCAAACAGGTTCACTGGCAAACAGGTTTTGACAAACAGGATCAACTGTGGAATAAAAACGCAAAAAAGTGAACATATAAGGAGAGAACTGATCTCATTTCCACAATGCTCAAAAACACAAGACGGAAACACATGACACTGCCAGCTTTCCTCTCGAGAAGCCCCAATTTGTACAAGTAGATGCTTATATTCAAACCCGCCCCCATGAAAAATATATCAAAAATACTTATTCTTGGCACAGTGAAAGCAAATTAATACTACTTAAAATCTAGCTTAGTCAAGTCTATAGATGGAAGTCATTTAGATAGAATTCTTGCCTATCCTCTAACAATCAATCATTTTTACTAACAGACGGATGAAAATAACTTTGATTAGATTAGTTTAAAAACCTCAAAACGAGAGAAACCACTTTTAGCGTTCCGAAGAAAGGATGGAGGAAGGCACCATCGAGTTGAAGCAACAGGGAATCTAAGCACAAGGCGTGTTCCCACACAAGATGAAATGAAACTAAGCTAATTAGATAAGTTAGTTTGGGCCTCCAAAGAAGGGACACCCTTTTTTGCGTTTCAGAGAGAGGAAGGAGGAAAGCACCACTGAGTTGAGGTAGCAGGGAATCTAAGCACAAGGCGTGTTCCCACACAAGATGAACTGAAACCAAACTAAACGGCCACTCACCTGACATATCCTCCTTTTCTGATGGCGGCATGGTAAGCGAATAACTTAGTTAAAGAGTTGTCCATAACTGGAGGCTGATCAGCAACTCCACCTCCACTGCTGCCAACATCTGTAGGCCCATCCTCTTCAGGAGTACGTTGCCGCTCGAGACGAGAGCTTGAAGACCTCGAGTTCACCAGCTGCTGCGGCAAACACACCCGCGACTCCGGGCACAAGTCTTCACCACCAGCCAATGGAGGACGATTCTTAATGACCGTGTTATTTGGAGAGGTAGGGTCACGGTTTGCCGTGGTATTTGTCACGTCAACTCTCGTCTCGATGTTATTTTCGGAGGCGCGCTCTGGATTGTTTCCGTGACCAGCGGTGCGCCCTGGATTGTTGTTTCTGTGACCAGCGGTGCGTCCTGGATTGTTGTTTCTCTGACCAACGGTGCGTTCCGGATTGTTGTTTCCGTGACCAGCGGTGCGTTCTGGATTGTTGTTTCTCTGACCAGCGGTGCGTTCTGGATTGTTGCTTCCGTGACCAGCAGTGCGTTCTGGATTGTTGTTTCTGTGACCAACGGTGCGTTCCGGATTGTTTCGGAGATCAACGGTGCGTTCCGGATTGTTGTTTCTGTGACCAACGGTGTCTGCGTCATTGTTTATAACCGCAGAAGGCACAAAGGTGTCTGTCGATGGCAAAAGAGTCTCGTACAACGGCACACCTTGAGTGGGAGGTGGCATTTGATGTTGGAACACGGTGTGCTCCTCTGTATGGGAGTACACACGATGGGTGCGAGTTTTAATTACCTTAACTCCGTGACCAGAAGGAGCACCCGCGTTACTCATGTTGGATACCCCCGCTTGAAACGACGAAGATGAACCTTGCTGGCCGAAAGTTAAACACTGCTGCTGATTATAAGCAAACCCGCTTTGATTTGAGGTAGCAAAGGCATTCTGAGCATGAAAGTTCAGAGCAGGCTGTGAGTACGCCTGATTACCTTTACGAGGTAGACGAGGCATGGACTGAAGAGCTTGAGGAACCATGAACGAATTTTGGTTTTCCTCTTGATTATCTTGAGGCGGATACATCAAGTACTGTGGGAATGACCGTAACCCGTATGAGAAAGTCTGGTTTTGTACATTTTGGTGATGATTTACAAAGGTCTGGGAGCATTGCGACGCGCCTTGGAAGGAACTCTCATGATTTTCTGGGCCATTGGAAATCCCAATTAAAGCAGGATTGGGGTTTTGAAGTTGTGCACCATTTCCATACGGCATGAGGCCAGACGAGGAGAAGTGTGCATTCGCTGGACCATACGAATTGTGAATGAAGTTGGATTGTGTCTGAGCATTAACTTGCGTCTCGAACTGACCGTTGTTGTACTGGCTGCCATTGGAAGGTCCAGACTGATACGCTACCATCGAGTTCGAGTTGGTCATTTGATTTTGAGGCATCTGGGCAAACAGAGGCGGAGGAACTAAGGTTTGTGACAAACCTCCTTGTCGTAGAAAATCCGGAGGTCGAACTCCCGGAGGGGGAATTCCTACAGGGAAAATGCCTTGAGGAGGCATGCCTTGAGGAGGCATGCCTTGAGGAGGCATGCCTTGAGGAGACATGCCTTGAGGAAATCCTTGATGAGGCATGTTTTGGGGAAGAATGCCTTGAGGAACTCCTTGAGGAGGCATTCCTTGAGGGGGAATACCTTGAGGCATTCCTTGAGGGGGAATACCTTGAGGCATTCCTTGAGGGGGAATACCTTGAGGCATTCCTTGAGGGGGAATACTTTGAGGCACTCCTTTAGGAGGATATCCTGGCGGTGGAACACTGAAACAGTTCCCACACGCAGCGGGAAAGTTGTAGAACGCGCTCGCGGTGGAATCAGGGATGGGAGGATGAAGAGGCTGATGGGTTATTGTTTTAACTTCAGTCCTCATAGGAGGGTGAATAGCGTCAGGGTTTGGCAATGACATCGCATTGGCGGTATTGAAGAAGCCCTGTGCTTGAGGAGCATAGTCAGAAATTTCACCAGCTCCAGGGTATCGAAGAGCAAGTATACCTCGACTCGTTTGATCCAAATTGTGGTCCTGGGATGGAGGATGAGAATAGTTAGGTGGCGGGACAAGTATACCTCGACTCGTTTGATCCATATTGTTATCCTGGGATGGAGGACAAGAATAGTTAGGTGGCGGGTAATTGTAATTGGGTGGGGGAGTAGGCACCGGCACGTACGAGTAGGGCACATTGTTCCCCCTTGGATGAAGAGCAGTGTTATTAGGAGCAGGACGATGGTGCTCAGCCATGGCATCAACAGGACTTCCAGCTGCACGAGCGCTGTCATTCCCAACAGCACCTCCATTGCAGTTTCCAGCAGAAGTGTTTCCACCGGGAGGAGGAAACGGACTGGGTTGAGCCCCAGGGTTGAAAGCCGAAGCTGGATTATTGTTGGGACCAGACGGTGCAGGGGCTCCAGAAGCCGCTTGCTGGCGGTTCTTCTTTAAACGTTGTTTTCCGGTCTTGGCACGGCATTGGTTCGACGGGGGTGGCGGAACATCATCGCCTCTTGACGAGCTCTCGCCATTTGAACGCACCGCTGAACTTGCGGCAACTTCTGGAATGGATAGTTCTGCATTCCCCTTACCAGCAACGGGCAGCACAATAAGCTCAACAGCCTCTGAGGCTTCCTGGCGCGATAGCGATGAACTTTCCTCGCGGGACCCTTGCGCATTGCCTTCAAAGTTACGAGAGTCTCGCAAAGAAGGAGCGATGGCCACAGAGTTCTGTGTGGAACTCTGTTCAGCGTTTCCTGAAGACGCAGAGGCTTGGTTCTGGGCAGGATTGTGCACACTGTTGCCATTTCTCCTGGAGTTGCCATTTAGGCGTCGCGGGGCAACCGCAGGGCCATTGTATTCTTGAAGGTAACCACCACCACCACCTCCTGGTCCATTCCTCGCCGCTGAATTGTGATTAGAGAAATTTCCCCGAGAGTTTCTGGTATTTGGAGCGCCATTCCTTCCACAGTTCTTGTTGTTTTGCCGCTGCAAGTTCTGAGGGCCGTTTTGCGGTTGTGAATTTTGAGACCCGTTTTGCCGCTGCAAATTTTGAGACCCGTTTTGCCGCTGCGAATTTTGAGACCCGTTTTGCCGCTGCGTATTTCGAGACCCGTTTTGCCTCTGCGAATTTCGAGACCCGTTTTGCGGCTGTGTGTTTGGAGACCCGTTTTGCGGCTGTGTGTTTGGAGACCCGTTTTGCCGCTGCCAATTTTGACGCCCGTTTTGCGGCTGCCAATTTTGAGGCCCGTTTTGCGGCTGTGAATTTCGAGACCCGTTTTGCGGCTGCCAATTTTGAGACCCGTTTTGCGGCTGCAAATTTTGATTGCCGTTTTGCAGCTGCAAGTTTTGATTGCCGTTTTGCAGCTGCAAATTTTGATTGCCGTTTTGCAGCTGCAAATTTTGATTGCCGTTTTGCAGCTGCAAGTTTTGATTGCCGTTTTGCAGCTCCGAGTTTTGAGGGCCGTTATGCCGCTCATTCCCCCGTCTTTGGGTCGGGAAGCCATTATTCCTATTATTATTGGAGCCTCGTTGGTTAACTCCGCTGGATTTGTGAGGCATCTTGAAAACAGGTGAAATTTCTAGTCCAGGAGCAACTTTTGTGGTTTGACAACTTTTGTGGTTTGACAACTTCTGAATTTTTGGTGTAGGTGCTGCAGCGTTGGTACGAGTCTGCGTTTGTTTGCCTATCAAATATCCGTTTTGTTCAGAGTAAACTTCGGAAATAAACTTGTTCTACGTCGGAGAATGATGCACCCTACAAAAATGAACAAATCAATTGCAAAACTGCAAAACGCTGATCGTTTTGTCCCAAACGAAACGTGATGCCAGTTGAAACGAAAGAATGCAAAATTAAGTGATAAAAATAATACTTGAACTTTTCTTTGTCACCACATAGCGCATGTATTCTACAACCGACCTCTACGCACTTGCCTAGCCGTCAAATGGCTAAGGAGTTTTCTGAAGAGTTTGATTCCGCGTAAAATCAAGCCATGGCGCACGATGCTTCTCTTGAAAAGTTCCAAACGATGTTAATCTTTACACAAGCCCATGATTTTTTTTCAGAGTCCTCTTGAATAACTTTCAAACAACACAAGTTTCTGAGTCCTTTTAACACAACAAGTTTCTGAGTCCTTTTAAACACAAGTTTCTGAGTCCTTTTAAACACAACACAAGTTTTAGAGTCCTTTTGAATATCTTTCAAACAAGATACATTTCACTTTCTTTTTTAATAACTTTCAAACACAAGTTTCAATGTCATCTTAAATGGCTTCCAAACCACACAAAAGTTTAATTATCATTTTAAGTGACTTTCAAACAACACGAGTTTAAGTATTTCAAATAACTTTCACACAACCTAAGTTCCTTCACACGTAAGCACAGTTCACTTAGTCACAATTTCAATGCTTTCTCGCGAAATAAAGCCAACTAGTTCACAAGCGCAATATCAACATTTACCAATGTCAATCTAATCAACATTTACCACTGTCATTCTAATGCTTTTTCACGAAATAAAGCCTACTAGTTCACAAGAGCAATATGAACATTTACCACCGTCATTCTAATCAACATTTACCACTCATTCTAATATCTAACTCTAGATGAACACTGCACGATTTACCTATCAACACCTAAAACTGACAAGTTCACAGTGAGATTTCTGAGTGGAATTATACATAAAGTTCCAAAACTAACTTTCCAGTAAACTTTACTTGTGGTCAGCTCCCCACCGTGAGATTTCTGTCTCAAATTATACGAAAAGTTCCGAAATTTTTCCAGGGAAACTTTTCTTGTTCAGTCCAAAGAACAAGAATTCCGTGGATGAAGCTTTCAGTTAGACACGGGGGTAAATTGAGGGCATAAGTTAAGACTGGAGACGGTGGAGGACTTCTCCAGGTGGGACGAGATCTTGCTAACGTAGAATCTGTTGAAGAAACCCATACATGTAAGTCTCCTAGTAAATGTTACATTAGCGTGACTAGGATGACCGTGAAACAAAGATTAAATGCGCAGAAATATCAAGGCTCTACTTTTCGTCATTTCCGTGTTAATGGGATCTACTACCCTGTTTTTTACCTAATTTCCCGAAATTTCCGAATTTCACTGTTCACGTTTCTATTGCATCTAGAGGAACTAAAATGAAAACAGATTTGCAAAATTGAATTCTGAACACATTTACGCCTCTAAAAATTTTCGATTTTCGCAATAGAAAAAAGTTATTGTGCGAACATAAGAAAAAATATATAAACGAGTTCCGGTTGCGAGGAACTTTTTTAGAGAGTACTAGCGCCAAACTTTTCCCAGTTTACAATTTCTTGCGTAAAAACGCGATTGTGGTCTCATTCGACGCGGAAGGACTGTAGGAACCTCGTAACGAAGGGTTTTTTTGAATTTCGAATTTGAAAAAAATTTATTGTTACATTTGTCTAAAAATTTCTTCATGTAAATCCTAGATTCTTTCTCTATTCACAGCTAACACATTTATATTGCAACTAGGTGAACGAAAATGAATACATATATGTAAAATTTAATTCTGAACATATTTGCTTCTATGAAAATTTTCGATTTTCGCAATAGAAAATCGCAATTGTTGGACACTGTAACAATAACTTTTTTCTAGTTCGAAATTGGAAAAAATCCTTCGTTACGAGGTTCCTACAGTCCTTTCGCGTCGAATGAGACCACAATCGCGTTTGTAAGTAATAAATTATAGAGTGGGAAAAGTTTTGCGCATGTATATATATTTTTTCTAATGCTCGCACAATAACTTTTTTCTATTGCGAAAATCGAAAATTTTTATAGGTGAAAATGTCTTTAGAATTCAATTTTACATATATGAATTCATTTTCGTTACTCTTGATGCAATAGAAACGTGAACAGTGACATTTGAAAAATTCGGTATATTAGGTAAAATACAGGGTAGTTGATTCCCTTAATCATAGATGTAATACCTCAAATGGAGACCTATATACATATACAAAAATATTAGAATCTGTTGAAGAAACCCATATATCTTTTACAATAGATTATAGGTTAGTTGAAGCCTATATATAAAAGCGCACAAAGTTTATATACAAATAAAAGTGCATAGTGAAAATATTTAAATAATCTAAACTTCACATCATGGAAGTCAGCAACACACAGAGCTTGCAAATGATGAGCTAAGACCTCAGTTGGGCTAAAAATACTCCATAACTGGATTGTGTACAAGCAAATGTGCTTCCATGAATATATTTGAAAAAATTGGAGACAAATAATATGATACTAATAAATGCTTTGTACTTAAAAAAAACAAAGAACTATAATAAATGTTGTGTAGATAGCAATACCAAGAACCATAATAAATGCTTTGTACTAAAAAAACAAAGAACTATAATAAATGTTGTGTAGATAGCAAAACCAAGAACCATAATAAATGCTTTGTACTAAAAAAAAAGAACTATAATAAATGTTGTGTAGATAGCAAAACCAAGAATCATAATAAATGCTTTGTACTTAAAAAACAAAGAACTATAATAATAAATGCTGTGTACATAGAAAAATCAAGAACAAGTATGAAATGAATAAAAGGGTGACCATCAGTCAATAAATGAAATGAAATCTAAAATCCACTCCAACCTGCGCTTTGTAAAAAATAGAACAAGATAACTCTGATTAAAATATTCACATGGATAAAGAAGCAGTAGAAGTATTTTATTAGAATAAAAAAACTTTGGGACCTAGGTGGTGACGCTGGATGCTAAGAATTTCTAGAAAAGTGTCCCATTGGTTTTCATGTGCCCAAACGAGCAGAAATTGAAAAATTTATTCATCACAAGCACGTGAAGTTTATTTATTCATTAATTCAATTTATCACATTTATTTATCAAAAAATTTATTTATCACAAGCAAATATACAAAAATTTACCAAACAGTCAACAACATGAAGCAAAATCGTGAAGTATAAATTAAGTTTGCAGTTTGAAAAGGCTTAATTAATGTCTAACAGAGGATGATATTATTTCACGCTGAAGCAAGTTTGATCTAAAACTTGGTTTGAAGTTCATTGATGTTCAAGTAAAATTGAAATGATGAACTGATTGTGCAAGCCACAATGCACACACTAATGCACTCAATCAACAACATTATAAACCTTTTTAGCACTCTTATGAAAGAATGTTCTTAATGTACAATATCTAGTAAATCAAATGTTTAATACTTTATCCAAAAGTTTTCAATTTTGACCAAACAAATTTTAAATTTTTCAATTCTAACTAATTAAACTACAAAGTCTTACATTATAACCAATCAAACTTCAAAGTCTTGAATTTTAACCAATTAACCTTCAGAGTCCTGAAAATCTTGACCAAATAAACTTTAGAGTCTTAAATCAAAACATATCAAACTTCTAAATCATAAATTTTAACCAATCAAAGTAAACTACATGTACTTTTAATTATTTATTAAACCATAAACAAGCTCTGTTTCTGTACTTACGCTTTTATTTCATGCACAATTTTTATTTCAGTTCATTATAGCATTTGTGAGCAGAATGGGATACACAATAAAAATAAAAATAGAAAGAGAAGATGAGAAGCCGACTTAAACATGAAAGGGACAAGCTGTGTGCCTAAAAATTTGAAGTTTACCTAACTATACTTAGAAAGCATAGTTACAGTAATAAGAAAAATTATTTATCCACAAAGCCCAATGGGAACATCATACAACAAATTGTTAAATTGTGAATAATTTTTTATTATTAAAACTTACCTAAAGTGCATCCAAGGGGCCAATTTTTCTTGATCAAGATGAAATTGTAGAATTTAATTGTGGGAATTTTGACAAATAATTTTGAAAATTTTACTTGAATCACAAACCTGCAAAGAATCGATTATATTCAGTCTACCATAAAAAATACAAATTTGGAAGAGCATTTTTTTCAAGCCAAAATTTCCAAATGAAGCAAAAACAAGGGTAAAAACAAAACTTTCTCAGCTGATTCAGTAATATAAATGAGAAAGAGCAAAATAATATACCTAACCCTAAAGCATTCCCAGTCATTCAGCTATTTCATGTACATATAGGGAAACAATTTAGCACCAAATTATGCCAGCTACAACTTATCACAGCAAAGTACTAGTTTTAGCAGAGAATTTAATTATTAAGTGGGCAAAAACTATAATGCTTTCTTGTTGCCAGCCACAGCTACAGCAAAAATCTTTTACTTATAGAGCAAGAAATATTGAGTCCTGATAAACTCTAGTTAATAAGTTCATATAAAGAAATTTAATAAAAATGCTCTTATTTTTCCCTCTTTGATAACAGAAATTAGTGCAACAAGGTTTTATAGATTCAGTTTCTAATTGAACCGTTTCAAATTCAAAATTTTACATGCTAGTACCACATGTTAACTTTTAACAAAACCGCCAGAAAATTACATATACAATGTTTGTTTAGACATTAAATTAACACTGCTTTAACCAAATTTCCTTTCATGTACCTAGCAATTTTTCAATGAAAAATAATAAATTTTTCTCAGGCACTTTTAAGACAGGTATTCACCATTCAAAACCACAAACACAAACTACTATTTTCGTAACCGGATTGCTTGCACCACGTTTGTGCACAGCGTACAAAGTACACGTTTTGAAACTAGCAAAGTTGAATGATGTACGTCAAGTTTAGATCCAAAATAATTATACAAGCACTTAAACTTCCTATATCACGCGCCGCCGGATTCGTTCTTAGCATATTTCGGTGTGTACCCGGTTATTCAGCATTTCAAGTCACACAAAGCTTCAAAGCACTCACTGTAAATCCCACTCCGTCGAAGTCAAGAACAGAACTGAGTCGAAAGCGCACCGGCCTCTCTCCTTATGAATGAGAAGGCAAAAGACGAGGCGGAGCTACGGTAGGGATTTGAATGCTGCGCCGCCTACACATCCTTGTTAGATACCGCCACATTACACAACTCTTAACATGTTTTACTCCAGTGATTTTTTTACTCCAGACTATCAAAACAAAACACGCAGGAATTAATATGAAACTTTAATATTTTAAACTTATTGAAGAATGAACATTGAATCATCAAGTTTTTGATACTTTTATGCAAACCGCAGAATAACTTGCTCGAACAATTAAAGAAATGCTTGATTCTACCAACTGTGGCAAATTTTTATCTTTAAAGCTTTAGCCTTGCATAAAATGATGTATGACTCGAGTATTGAAAGTAAATGGTTCAAATTATTTCCCAATTGTAATTTACAATTAATATCGTTGTCATCATTCACCTCAAGCGTGTACATTGTACCAATCAAGACATAGACATATCTATAATTTATGACTGACAACAATATTATACCGCGTGGAATATTACACCGCGTGGACCCATTAAATAACAACATTTTTTAACAACCCATCATGAGATGAGACAATTTTACGGTAAATTAGGGTACAAAAACTTGTTAAAACTTGGTGTTCTTAACACTGACCGCGACGTGAGCCGCCGGTGGTACACGGAGGCAATTTCTATAATGCTGCTGACCGACCAGTAGTCACTGACTCAATTTTCATGAATACTTAATTAAAGCTAAATGAAGGCACGATCGTGATACCCATGTTTACCCATGCTAAACATGACACCCATGCTAAACATGAGACATGTTTAGCCTTGTATGGTTAATGATTGCTAATTTTAAAAATCCTGTCCAAAATTGACTAAATTTGAGTTGAACATTGAACATCCGTTTAGCAAATTTCGGCCAAAGTTCTAAATTCCTAACCTAAAACTAATACATCAGATAAAACAAATATGCTGATACCGAGTTGAGTAAAACCATGATGTGTATTTTGGCAATGGTTATTCATTTTCATATTTTTCTTCTTTTATTGGGTTTTCTTAAAGAGCTTTATGATGCTCTTTAGCAAAAGACGTCGGAAAATGTAATTTGAAATTAATTTTAGCTTTACGAATCCTCATGTGTGCCCTTTTCAAGCTATCACATTTATATATATTTCAGCAATACGCTTTAGGTTGAGAATCTTGCTCGTGACTGAAATTACGAATTAGAATTAAACTTTCAGACAAGTTGAATTAAATAATACGGCAGGAAAACGCTAAATTAATAATTATAAATTATAGTAATGAAAAATGCACAGCATAAAAATGTGGGCTTCATATTCGTACAGAAAGGCATAAACTAATAATTGACAATAATAATGGTAGTAATAAATAACGACTATAATTAAATACGCAGAGCATAGAATGAGTGCTGAAATATATTTGTACGAATCATTCGTAAATTTATTCGTATAAATATACTCTCTTATTCCGCGTTCAACTTCACTCAACTCTCCAGTGTTCCCACGTGGTTTTTTGAGCGTGGTAACTTCTTAATTTTTGTTTTGTGAACATGACACTTTTGTCTTTGTCTCAATGCAGCTTTGGGGAAAGTTTTGGAAACATAATTGATAATTATAAGAAGTAATTATAATAATAGTGATTATTAATTCGAAAACTCGATGTTTGAAAATTAATTAAAAGCAATTATGATGAAGTTAAGGTATTCGGTTTTGATTTATGAATCCTCCGTTATCGTCAAAAGAAGACAGTTCATAGCAACAAAAACTTATCGAGAATTGATTTCTAAATTAATTTTAAATTGACTTCTTTCCAGACATATCTTTTCATCAAAACTTACCAAAAAATATTGAGCTTTGTATCAAAAGATACTTGAAGATACTTTATATCAAACGTTACTTGAAGAGACTTTATATCAAACGTTACTTGAAGATACTTTATATCAAACGTTACTTGAAGATACTTCATATCAAACGTTACTTGAAGATACTATATATCAAACGTTACTTGAAGATACTTTATATCAAACGTTACTTGAAGATACTATGTATCAAACGTTACTTGAAGATACTATATATCAAACGTTACTTGAAGATACTATATATCAAACGTTACTTGAAGATACTATATATCAAACGTTACTTGAAGATACTATATATCAAACGTTACTTGAAGATACTTCATATCCCAGGATATCAAACGTTACTTGAAGATACTATATATCAAACGTTACTTGAAGATACTTCATATCCCAGGATATCAAACGTTACTTGAAGATACTTCATATCCCAGGATATCAAACGGCATTCGATGTCATGTTGTACAATATGAATCTGACAAAATTCCCCTCCGAAAAAGTACCCACAAAGTTATGAAAACGTTTTTTTCTGACATTTTGCGCCACTCACAATTACGCCGAGGGATATGGAGACTGGCGAGTACTTAATTTTAACACGTTAAGTGCGGATGGTGACACTGAAGTTCAATATTTAACTCAAATTGGAGTTGATTATAGAGTTCAATTTTTGAAAAGATCGACCATTTAATCGACCACACCTTCATTTAGTTTTCATTAAGCATTTATCGAAATTGAGTTAGTGGCTGCTGGTGAGTCAGCAGCATAATGAAAAAACAGTCTATGACCACCGGTGGGTCACGTCGCTTAAAGTGTTAAGCCGGGATGTCGGTACACAAATTGATTTATTTTAGAAGCATTCATTTGAGACTGCATGATAACCTCTGTCATATTTACTGCAAATACATCCTTTATACTGTATCGGTATCCTATGTACCGTAAAGACATCCTATGTACCGTAAAGACATCCTATGTACCGTAAAGGTATCCTGAACATACACAACTCTCTTACAAGGCCTGGTCAGAGCAAAAGCCGACGCCCGGGCAGTCAAACTTTTTCGCCGCCTGTATGCATGTTTTCGCCGCGACTTAATCGCTTAAATCATTTAGGCGGCGAAAAACAAGCTAGCCACAGCAGGACGGTGTCCCCGTCCGTTTGTCGCTATCTTCTCATGCAGCGGTCAAATTTCCTTTCTTCAATCATAGAATTAAACCACTGCAAAAGACCGCCCTAACTTTCGAAATTTCTCTTCGAACGTTCGTTAGAAAGAATCCTGCGTGTTGTGGGTTATCTGTCGTTCTTTTGAAAATCTCTATTCTCCGTTGTTTCTTTAAAGATTTATAATAAATAAGGTAAAGGAATTAAAACTGTTTGCAAGTCTAAAGGATTTTCTTAAACGAAAGATAGTTTTTTTTTCTGAATAAATTCTTAGCGTTGTATAAATGTTGGATACGTGTTTTTTTTCTTCCGTTGAAAACGACAAAGAGGTGACAAAAATGATTTTGAATTCCGAAATATCTTGAGAAATGTATATTCTCAAGAAAAATAAGAACCAATGATGTGACAAAACGTATTTCCAGATGAACGTTTCAAAATTTATGAAATTTATTTAGCCCTGATTGTGGAATCTACGAATTTCAATACATATATATATTCATCCCGACGTTGGTTCTTCTTTTCGTCTCGATCGTGGGATTATATAAAAATCGTACAATTTGAACTAAAAGTTCATTTCAACGCATCAAAATCCCCTCGTCTGTATTCTGTTTTCCCTATTTTCATGGGCTAAAACTCCGCTGAAACTACGAAAATGATTTTAGATTTTGCTAACGTTTTCGAAATTGCACAATAATGCATCGCACATGTAATATGTACATTATTTTAAGACTAGTATGCACGGCCCGCCAAAAATGGCGGGATTCCATAACTGTCTTGAAGAAATTTTTCAGATGTGGATGCCCAACAAATATATCCATCCTAACAGTACCCGTGGTAAGAAATGTACTTGTACTTGTGCACTGGTGAAATCATATCACAGATACGGTCATTATAACTATCCTTATGAGCGTGACAGAGAAATGGAAGGAACGGACTCCAAACAAATAAACCAAGGGTGTTATTAGGTAGTAGCAGGACCCGTGGAAATCCCACTGACAATGTTATGGTTGAGCTAAGTGGACCCGTGAAAAAATTCCGTCAACATTACTTACCTCTCCTAACCTATCATGTCCTAACCGAATCCATCCTGTTAAAATGTCAAACATATCAATGCATTTAAGGCCATCTTTCAAAACACTGAGGAATTCGGTTTCCATGATCCCGCAAACTCCGACATCCTATGTTTCTTAAGAAGCGGACACCAAACAGATATATTAATAAATATATAAATAAACACACGACGGGTATTATTAGGTTAGACGATATCAACACTCACCACGTGCATATTTTCGGCCGTTATTGACTCATAAATGTGTTAGCCGTATATATATATTTATATATATTTATATATATATATATATATAATTTTATGTAATCTGCACTCACCATCTATACCCACACTCACCATCAATACCCACACTCATCACCAATACCCACACTCACCATCAATACCTACACTCACCATCAATACCCACACTCATCACCAATACCACACTCACCATCAATACCTACACTCACCATCAATACCTACACTCACCATCAATACCCACACTCATCACCAATACCCACACTCACCATCAATACCCACACTCACCATCA